>JAAGAY010135627.1:0-22780 GCA_011801015.1 Ardeotis arabs | reverse complement strand
TGGACCAGTTGGAGAAGGTCCAGAGGAGGGCCACAAAGATGATAAGAGGGCTGGAGCACCTCTCCTATGAGGACAGGCTGAGAGAGTTGGAGCTGTTCAGCCTGGAGAAGAGAAGGCTCCGGGGAGACCTGATAGCGGTCTTCCAGTACCTCAAGGGGGCCTACAAGAAAGATGGGGAGAGGCTGTTCAGTAGGGCCTGTTGTGATAGGATGAGGGGTAATGGTTTTAAAATAGAGGGAGGTAGATTTAGATTGGATATTTTTTACAATGAGACTTGTAGATCACTGGAACAGGTTGCCCAGAGAGGTGGTGGATGCCCCATCCCTGGAAACGTTCAAGGCCAGGTTGGATGGGGAGCAACCTGATCTGGTTGGAGATGTCCCTGCTCCTTGCAAGGAGGTTGGACTAGATGACCTTTGAATGTCCCTTCCAACTCTATGATTCTATGATTTCAGTATTTAGCATTTTTAACCAGAGCTATTTTCTATGTTGTAGAAATTCAGTTGGATTCTCAGTAAATGCTCTGGTGTACAGCTTGGCTCCATCTGTGTGAACAAGGACATCAGTGCAAAGTGTATTCACTAACTGCATGGCTATCATTCAGCATTTTTATTGCTTCTGCAGGTAATTCAGGGAAAAGAAAAGCATTTTCAGATTGCACATCTCTTTCCAAGATCTGCATAAACAAATATACGGATACAGCTGTGACTGCAGATTTGTTATGATTGCCACTTTGAGAATAACAACCATTGTAACTTTTCACTTAGACAAACAAAGAAGTCATTTTGGCAAGTGCTACTCAATCCTTGTTTGAAACTCTGTTTATCTCTAGCTGTACCAACAAACATGCTTTGTTATCTGTGTTCATTTTTTTTTTTTATTTAAAAAAAAATTATCAGTCATTATTCCTCTCCTTTAGAACATGTAGTTTTCCAGGTAGGTAACAGAAACAGTATTGTCATATATATGTCCTGTATCACATTAGAAAGGGTGATCGTGAATTCAGGTAAATATTTGTAAAGTCTACATAGACTCTGGCTAACTTTGATAAACTCATTAGGAGATACTCACAAGTAACGGCCCAGAAATAGCCCATGGCTTTCCCTATGTACTGTCTTCACAAAGACCAGTATTTTTTTCCTCCCTAGATGTCTGTGTTATGTTTTTGCACATTGCTTTTTTGTTCATTCCCTCCATGAAGTGACCAAAACACTGCAATTGCAAACTTGAGGCAAAGCTGTTTTCCAGAAAGGAAGCACAGGCATTATCTCTAGAGTCTCAGAAGGTCTCTTGCTGTCCATATTCTCTGGTTTTGTGAGGCTATGTATATTTTTGGTAGATTTTGCTTGTGCTCAGCAAGGTAAATAAAACCCTGGCAAAGCATCACATCTGTTGTGTTAAGAACTTGTTTCTTCATTCAAGTCTCAAGGCAAAAAACCAAGCTAACATTATTTTTCTTGTATGCAGCCAGTTCAGAGGAACTCCCCTGTGAAAACTTGTGCGTATACTTAAGGCTAGAGGATAAATGTTCTGACTCAGAGTCCTAAAAAATAAGTGGTTGTTGTTCCCACAGCAGGCAGCTGCTGCCTTACAGCTGAGACAGGCTCTGTTGCCTCCATCAGTTCCCTGCCAGACACATGTACAAACCATCTTCTGTCTTATGCCCTAGGTTTCTTTTTCTCTCATGATTTGGTTTTGCTAGTTATGTGTTTATTCTATGACTAGGAGAAAGCCACAGGTCCTTCTCCAGGGGTGACACAGGTTGCACAATTACCAGCACATCTCATTTTACTCTTGGTGTCTTCTTTCAGTTCTGTGCAGAAACGTAGCAGCTTAATACACATGTTTTTTTGGTTTTTTTTTTTTTTTGCAAAGAGAGAGAAGGATTCATTGAACATGGATGTGACTAATTTTTTTCACTTGACAGCACAAATCAGGCTTTATAATGTCTTTGGCTAAGTTTGGCCGGCATTTTTCCTCTGGTGCTTCTTGATAATTTTCTTCTGTCTCCAGCGTTTCTCGGCATGCCATCGTTCTCCAAAGCATTTTAGCTTTACATTGATGAGGTCTCATTCATTTCAGGAACAGAGGCAAGCACAATAGCCATAGATCTCATGCGCAAAACCATGTCAGCTATTGAAAAGATATGTATAAAGCTTAAAATCTGTTCTTAATTGCAGCACAATTCAAGAAAAGCATCATCCTAAAGCCTTCCTCCTCCTCAAAAAAAAAATACATGAGGTAACAACCAGCAGAGAGTTCTTTCTTCATCATAAATACCACTGTTTCAGCTCCAAGTTGACAGGGTCTAATAATAAAGACAGGTTAATGTCATCTTACAGTTGGGAAGCCCTTCTGCTGTAATAAGTAACAGTAATAAGATCAACTCATCCTCAATATTAAATTTCAGCAACTCTTACAAGTTTTCAGAAAGATTGGGTAAGGAGCATGCTAGATCTGTTTGAACTATAAGATAAATAATTTAAAACCAAGATTTACCTCTCTTTCACTGAGATAAGTGGTATGCTTCCAAAAACCCACTTGTCTGTACAGCATTTGCCTCCGGCTGTTCTTCTTTGAGTTATTTCCATGAGCATGTGCAACTTCATCTTTTTTTCTTACGTAATAGAATAGTGATATTCAGGAGTTTCTCAACTATTTTATTTCATGGAAAGTGATTTTTTTTTTCATCATAGACATTTTTACACCAAAATGTAACTGTTCTTGATTTTATGTGAGAATTTAAAAAAAAAAAAACCAACAACAGGAATTTTTTTTTTAAGAACCAATCCAAATCCACACATTTCAGCTTTCTGAATCAATCAGGTCATTCCATTTTATTCAATCCAGTATCTGACATTTATTTGCATGAGATCCTGCAGTGCCTCACAAAACTAATAGACCAGATACTTCCCTGTTCTACGAGTCCCCTGGTGATTTTTCTTCTTGTCTGGTTTATTCCTCCAGGACAAAGCATTTTGTACATCTTATTTGACCATCCATAGTACAATTTAATTGGTGATCTACTTTAAAGACAACTTGAAAGCTTTAGGAGGAATGGGAGATTAAGATGTCTGAACTACAGTCTACATGAAGTTTGCTATAGCTTAAAATGGGCATATAGCTTAAAACGGACATATAGCTGATATTGACTTGAAACAAGCTGTTGAAACAGTGTTTTCACACAGAAAACTGTATAGAAATAGTGCACTTTGGGGGAAAAATAGATGCTGTAGAATTCAGTGTAATGCTTCCATATTAAAAGTAACTGCCTAAATATATGAATTTCCCATGGGATGAAAATTTTGATGTTTGAAGCTCACTTGGGAGAAAAAATTCCAGGCAAAGTATATTAAAAATACAAGCTATCTTTTCTGAAACCGTATAACTTTCATCAGCTCCATGGGGTTTTAGGTACATTTGAAAGTGAAACCTCTTTTATAGGCACCAAATCTATGCCCAGAGGCCTAGAAGGAAATATCCAGTTTTGTAAGTCTTACTTTTTACACATGATAAAGTTCCATGCTCATGCAAAGCCATGAAGCCTTCTGTAATGATGAGTCACTTTGTTAGTCTGAAAATGAAGTTTGTTTCTGAGTTATGCAGTGCATGGAACTGCTCGAAGCTATAGATCAGCCAGCTGAGATAATGCAGTCCTGCCCTAGGACATCCCAAAAATCTTCAGCTCCATCCTTATTCCTAAATGCATTATAGGATAGGCTGAATATCGCGTATCTGAAATGAGGATGGCAGCAGCACTGCCAAGGCTGTACGTCCAGCAGTATCACAAAGGACTTGTCAATAGATGCTGCACGGTGCTAAGTTTTGACTTTGTCCTAGTTTTTGTCCTATAGGAAAAATGTACAGACTGGAAAGCATGCTGAAGATGAGGCAGGTATTGGAAAAATTTTGGAGAAATGGGGCTTGTAATGGTGTCTCCAGTCACAGTCATGCTTAACAGTGAGAAGAGCTTTGCAGTAAACAAGTGAATATCAGAGTGTATCTAAAAGGTAAGTTTGCTCCCTAAGCTGGCAGTGATGATTAACAAACCCATATATTTTATGGCTCATTAATTGTGGATAGACAGTTCCTTACAAAAATAACAACCCTTTAATCTTTTGCCCAAAACAAATCTCCGCTGAGATGACAAAATACTTTGGATAACTCAGTTGTTACTTTTTGTCTTCCTGGACTAGCGGGGGCCCAGAGCAAACTTAGCAGGCACATTGTGTTTTCCAGAAGACTGACAGACAATTTTATGTGCAAGTTCAGTTTCCAGAGCTTTCCAACCATTTTGCAGGCCTGGGGTGTGGCTAAGTGCTGCAGAACTTTTGGTTGTGCAGCTCCATGAAAGGCAAATGCCACAGCTTTGTCATGGACTGTAATACTGATGGTACTTGGGAAAATGTAGGCCAGGTGAATAATGAATTTCCAAAGTGATCTATAACATAGTAGAAACAATAGCCTTTTTTGCTCATATTCTTAAAAAATATTAGATTTTGTTTCCTAATATTTTATTTACAAAGGTTTAACATTTATCTGGTGCTGGCCTGTCACTAATTAAATGTTTATCCAAGAGAGAAATATTATTAATCTTTCTCCTCTGTACTCAGACACTTTCCACGGGCAGTTTGATACAGTTTTTGGAGAGGCATGCAAAATCTGTTCACTTGCCAGAACACATGCGAAGACTCACCTTCCAGAAACATGGAGGATTGTTTTCCCCTTTTATAAGCAAAGGAAATATTGGAAATATTTTCTGTGCCTTGGTCAAGAAGTCTCTTTGGACAATACACTTGAACTGTTCTTTAAAGATAACAGCCTTCAGCGAGATATGAGACTCCTTAGCATGTAGCAGGGCAGGTAATAATTCCTCCTGTGTGAGCCACAGGTAAGCTGAAACAGAGTCCTGAAGGGAAAAAAAGACCTGGCCAAACATTGTCACTTAATGCTGATCTTTGAAAGAGAGTTTTCTTCCACTTCTGATGGCAGGCAAGAAGAGTAGGATGTCAGTCAAATGCGTTTTGTCCCTGGTTAGCCTCAATTTAACCAGCACACTAAAACACAGTATGTTCCCAACCCTGTCCCATTCATAGGTGCAAAGGAGATCAATATCTTGTGGTCTTCTTCAACTGGGAGTCTCTTTGCCCACCTTCTTCAGCAGGGCCTGTTGTGAAGGGACGAGGGGTAATGGTTTTAAAATAGAGGGGGGTAGATTTAGATTGGACATTAGGAAAAAATTTTTCACAATGCAAGTTGTAGAACACTGGAACAGGTTGCCCAGAGAGGTGGTGGATGCCCCCTCCCTGGAAACATTCAAGGCCAGGCTGGATGGGGCTCTGAGCAACCTGATCTGGTTGGAGATGTCCCTGCTCCTTGCAGGGGGGTTGGACTAGATGACCTTTAAAGGTCCCTTCCAACCCTAACTATTCTATGATTCTATGATTTTGTGCCATACTACAAGTCCTAAATTAGTGTGATGGCCTAGAAACACGTAGCATTGTAACTGTGATTCACTTCACACTAGCAGCAAATTTGCAGCTAGCACAGCAAAAAAAAAAAAAAGACTTTCACTGAATAGAAGAGCAAGCAGTCACTAGATTCGAACTAGAAATCTATTTAAGGAAAACATGGCATTAGGAGACCATGGCACTACATCAGGTGGATCAGTCCAAACCAGGAGCAGATAAGAAAACTTCACTGGATACTGCTAAGCAGTTGCTTTCTTCAAGCAGTAGCTTGAACCAGAAGCACAGGACTGCAGCGGGATGAGCATCAATACTGCAGTATGTTGCCCTGACCCTGGCCTCCTAGCCCATTCCTGGCATGGTGAGGGAAAGCCCAAAGAGGCTGTTGAGCAACATGAGTAGGATGTAAACAGAAACTTTGTGAACAGATGTGTTAGACTAGTACCAGGAGTTGCACAGAAACAACGCCCCTGCTACATGTTAGACACATATGCACCAGCTGAAGTTGAGGATTTCTTTCTTTGCAGCAAGAGTCATCAACCAGAAATCAGAAGTCAGAGGTATACAAGGGAACTAAATACCTCAGACTCATTGAAATTGGAATTCGGACTACACTGAAAATCCAGAGCCATTACTATCCAGAACTCTAAATGCCTTACTGGGAGCCTACAAATGTAGCCAAGTATAAAAGACGGCTAAACACCCAACATACAGAGGAGTCCAGGGTTGATCTTTATTTGTTTGCAGCCAAGTGCTTTTCCAGAGGCAATGCAGTGGGCATGCAGGAGTGCTGCAGGTCCAGGGTGATGTGAAGCTGAGCAAATGTGCAGCTGGCACACGTTTCCGTGTCTCCAAGGCAAGCACTGAACCAATGCCTTGAGACATACGTGGGCAGCACAGCTGCACAGTCTTGAAGCAGCTCGTGCTTCTTGTGTACCCTAACAGCAAACCAGCGCTCTAGAAACAAGAGAAGGTGCCTTATCACTACATGATCCATGGTAGATGTGTTTCAGCCCATGCAGAGACAAAAATGTTGTTTGAGAAGAAAGAGGAAATCTTTCAACACAGCAAGAGATAAAATAAGACGTTAACAGCCTCCTTAACTCGGCTACCCAGCAACTATACAGGATTAGATCTTTTCTGACAATCTTCCTGATAACAGCACCTGCTGAGATCTGGAAATTCCTGGCTTTTAGCTTATTCAAATGCAGACACAGCCTGTTTCTGCATCCTGATTTACAGTTGCAGGACAAAGGGGCCAAACCCACAGCCTTTAATCATGCACATAATCCTTTTGCTGAAACTGAGTTTGAGCAACAACTTCATAACCAATCCATAGGGGCTAAAATTTAACCTGAAGTAATTACTCAGAATAGAGAGTCCTTGAAGTTTCTTTCCCTGCTAGAGAGGAAAGACGGCGTCTCCACAAATGAGTGGAAGATTGTGCAAGCGGAGCACAGTTGCAGGATTTCAGCTAAAACTGTCCTTTGTCATTGACAACACAAAGCTTGCTTCCACAAGTGATCTCAGAGTCTCACAGCAGTGAGACATGCAATCTACAGGTGCCTGGGCACTACAGCATATCTGAAGACAGCTTTCCAGCTTATGTTACTCAGGAGTTTGGACTACATGATCATGGCTGTCCCTCTGGTGTTAAAAATCTGCTTCAACCAGAAAGTTAATACTCTTCTGACTATTTGTTTGATTGTAAATGTGACTATATGGTTTGTATCACATGAAGTGAGCATTGTTTCTATTGTGAGCATCACTTCATATTAACAATCTCATACAGGAACCACATGAATGGTATTATAGCATCTCCATCCTTGGGGATACTGAAAAATTGATAGGAGAAGGTCCTGAGCAATCTGATGTAACTTCAGAGTTGATCTTGTGATGAGCGATGACCTCCAGAGCTCCCTCCCAACCTAAGTTATTTTGGATTTTATCATTCTGTGGTCTGGACTATTAGGACTTTTGGTCTTGGATTATTTTGGAGGATATACAGTCTGTTAAAAACAAAAATAATTATTTCCTGGAAAGAGGTTGCCCAGTGTATGTGTCATGTATCTACACCACTGAACATGCCTCACATTCTGGAAGGAGAGCACATCTGAAATAACAGCTGAACTGTCGCAGAATGAGAAAGGAAAAATTAAAATACAATTCCAGGAGAAGACTAGAGTGTCTAATATTGCTAAGCAAACAAAATAACTACAGTGTTCAATAATTTGCCTAGTAATTCTTCTGTACACAGAAAAGCTAGACTTCTTCTGATAGAAGGGGTTTCAGTTTTGTTTGTATAAATTTCTGAGCCTGAAGTAAGTAGTTTTTATTATGCAGGGTGAACGCTTTCCTTGACCCCTTTCCCCAAAGGACCAACATGCCTGAGCTTAACTTCGTGGATTGAAATTTTAAAGAAATTTTAAAGAAATTAACTCTTAGAGTCTTCAGTCATCTCTCATGGGATGAGGACTCACTGCCACGAGAAGACCTATTGAACCAGTTGGACTGTCAGTGCTTGCCCTCTGTTGTGTATGAATTTAATCTCTATCGAAGTGGTCAGTGCATATTCCGTGTATTCCAAGTGGCTACCTGTGCTCCCAATACACACTGCGGAAATACTAAAACAGACCTGCAAATGTCTGAGGCAGACATTCTTACAGGGGTGCTGAGTGAGGGCTGAAAGGTCTGGTTAGGGGAGACAGATGTGTGTAGCAAAACAGAGTTATCCAAGAATCACGACAAAGTAGTCATACTAATGAACTTTATCTTACTATTTAGGGAAAGTAAGATTTTTCTGGACATGAATTTTGGTAGTGATTCTGTTAAAGTCAGTTAAGCCTGTGCTCATTTTTTAAATGGTTATATCTATGAGTTACCAAAAACTCTAAAGCTAGACTTGCTAATCATTTCAACAATTGCTTTATAATTTAAATGTCAGTTCAAAACAAATCACTGTCATGTTTTACTGCCTACATACACCGATTTAGGCTGGATTCATTCAAGAGCCCAAACACATACCCTGCATGTATTTAATCTGCTTTCTAATTTCACCTGATATTTTACCAGTCATGGAAAGCTTATGGCAAATTATGAGTCAGCATTCTCCTTCTATATTGTACTACAAGAAATAAAACCCAAGTCAGATATAAACACTTGTGCTTTAGGATCTGCATTGCTATGGGCTATATACCACTTGCACACAAAATGAGCAGCCTGATGGCTGAATGGAGCAGCAGTGTGCTCTAGCAAACATATTAGAAACAAATTTTCTTCTGGAGATTTTGAGGCTGTTACAGCACACTGAAATTGCTGCCTCTCTATAAGGGATGATGTGATTCCTCTACAAGCAGTTCTTCCCACTTGTTTTGGGCACTGCAGGGGACAGAGTGAAAATCTCACTGAGCCTTTCGCAACTTCTTGGTGCTAGAGGAAGAAAATGCTGTTTAGGCAAGTTCTTAGACAGAGTGTCTCAAATTCGCAAGGATTTTCATGCCCAATCTTTCTATTTTGATGTGCTTGATTTCCCTCTCTGCATTCCTGCAGAAGTGATCAAAATCTAGCAGCAAATAGGCCAGGGATATTATTGCTTTGTTTTTGTTTACGTGCTGATAGCACCACCTTGTACCAGACCACTGAAAATCCTCATTACATCTCTGAGCTGCTTCTGTACCTTCCTGTTGGAGCAGCCCTAAACTGTGCTTGTCCATACACCGAGCTGTGACTGTTTAATGCTATTTCTTACTGTTAGGAAAATATAAGGTGAACTTTGACAATGTAGCCTACGAATTTCAGCCTGATCCTTCTCTTGAAAGGAATCCAAAATCTCAGGGGGAAATCACAGTCTGATCCCATACCCAAGTCCCTCAGGCTTTTGTTTTAATCAGAAACTGCCTCCAGTCTGCCTCTAAGTTGCTCAGGAATTGCTGCCAGAACTTTGTGAATGTATTGTGAGCTTGTTTGGACTTCAAGCATAAGACGTTTTAAGTGTGGTTTGAACAGAAGAAATGGGCACTATTGCTCCTCACTAAGCTAAGCGTTGCTGTGTGTTACACTCCAGATTCCAGACTCGTATTTTCCTGGGGTGCAACTCATAAATGCTGGTTTCCCTCCTTTGCTGCAGATCCTGGGTGTGCTGCATTGGAAAAGCTGAGCCTACAGGGCCAGAAGATTCTCCTCTTCTACAGAAATTTCAGACAGAGTTAGGGTACAAACTGAGTGTGTGGAAGACAGGAAGGACACAAAATTGACTCTTTTTTTTTCCAGTGAGAACAAAGGGGAAATTCCTAAAGGCAGAAGGAACAACCTATGGAAATCTAGTACAGGTTTAGAAGGGCTTAGCATTTTCTTGTTCTTTCTGTAGATATTTCTTAGGGGAAACTAAATTTTTTTAACGTACAACACTACAGTCACTGAACAACAGCCCTGGACAGGTTAACTACTTTAAGTAGGTTGTTTCAGGAGACACAGTGCAGGTGTGAGGAGCTGTCAACCCAGGGATATGTGAGCGCACGCACACGTGCATACAGATATGCACACGTGTAGTGCGGTTGAGATAACCTCCTTCATGAGGTTATCACACTTTTTCTTCCACTGTCTTGTAATTCACTATTTGCTCAGGTCTTCAGCTATGGTGCTCATTTCTAGAATTGAATGAATAGTACTACACTGAAGAAGAGCCTGTGCCTCACATCACGCAGGACTGGCCAAGCTCAAAAATCTTGTGAGTGGCAAGGATTTTAACATTATCACTTTGAATTTCTCCATCACAACATGTGCCAGACATTTATTTTTTTCAGGAGCGGTCATTAGAACCTTTTAATAAAGGGGTAGAAGGAAACTGAGGCCACTCAAAGTGCACAGCTGAAAAACTCCACCATCACCATTACTTATTCCCTATGGGGGAAGGATGGGGGAAACATGCTTTGGGGAAAGCAACTCATATAGCTGGGAAGATAATTAATTTCAAGTTAATCCAAGCACATCACAGAAATATCTCTGTTGGTGATCGTTCTGCATAGATACCATTCTTGATTTGTGAACACCCAGCAGCAGGGACTGGGAAAGTGTCTCACATTGACTCATGCATTCCTTCATGGGTTATTCATAAATAAGTGGTGCTATCTAATTCTGGCTAACAAAAATGCCTTATGTAAAATTAATAGAAGCAAAACTCAGAAGGATCTTTCTACATTAAGAATCTGTCCCTCAAAAGCAGTCGTCTGATAAAGTTTAAAAAGACGTATTCCTGAATGCTCAGGATGCTGCTAAGGGGAAATGCTGGGCACCCACAAGTATGAACCTCTAACCTTAGTCTTTGTTACTGAGGAGGGAAGAAACAATTCTCCAAGCAGTGAGTTGTAGAACATTTTTTTCCCACTGTCTGTATATAATATATCAGCTACTGAGACATTACAACATTTGCTTCTTTTTACCCTTATATGAGTTACAAGGTACATTAAAGCACTCGGAATCCCAATGAGCTTTGTCTTATATTAATAATATGGATATTCAGTGCACCTCTGAGCAGAGCTGAAGGAAAGCAGTTGGGGTGAATCAGACTTTGTGTAATTCTAAAACTAGTGCATTTCTAGGTCAAAGGGAATGGATTTCAAAAGTGCAGACCTCATGTAGGGATTATCTTGACAGCACGTCTCACTTTTGAAAATGAACTCAAATCAAAACAAGATATCTGCTCCAGATACAGGTAGTCCACTGATTATAAAGGCACCCTAATGAGAGCAAGCTCTGTGACTGATGTTAGCCTTCAAGACTACTCAGTGACTGGTTAAGACTTGTTTAGAAAGAAAAGAGCCCCCAAACCACAGATTGGAAAAGGCCCCTTACAGGATGCTGAGGACTGGGATCAAACACCTCTCTGGGGTGTGTGAGACCTTGTTTGCTGTCAAAGTGTGTATCAGAGAGAGGAGACAAACTTACATCCCTCACACCCTGAAAAGGTGCCCTCAGCACTGGATGAGGAGGGGGATCCTCTCTTCTGTGGTTTTGTGAACTGAACTCTTGTCCTACCCCTAGCTTTGTACACTGCTTTTACTGTAATGCTTGGGAAGGTTAATACAACACACAAGTTACACATAACTTTTCATCTCTTCAGTTTCACTTAAAACTCCAGGAAGGTTTGGTTGTGAGCTAACGCACGCACACACACAGAGACAGTATTTTTTTCGTTCTTCAGTTGGGAAGAAAAACAAATGATTGCACAGATCATTTCCACAGCTGGTCAAGCTGTAGTTTCTGCAAACCATGTGGGCTAATTGCAACTGAGGCAACAAAAGGCCCTGAATGGCCAACACCTAATGAAGACACTCCAGGTACCATTGTAAAGAATTCTTTACCAGGCTGAACCTGAGTCAAATTCCTAACCTGAGCGAGTTCATCCTGGTCTCCATGGCCTTATGTTACGAATAAATGTGGTGAACTACATGAAGAGAAATGATATTCATAAATGAGATTAAAAAAAACAGGACTGCTCAATATCCACATTTCTATATTGGTTTAGCACAAGCCTTTCAGAAAAGAGTGCACAAAAGAGCTGTAGAAATGGGGGCTTATTTTTCAGGAATGTGGAGGAAGTTAAGGGTAAAATTGCATGATGCCATGCATTTGAATAAAAGCATAATATTTACAGGGAATAGAATTTAAAATAGTGCTCCCTTAGCAGCAATGACAGAACACACCAACCGCTTCTCTTGATGAATTACCTGTTGTATGTATTTCTTCAGTGTGTATATATGTACCCATGGACCATAGCCTCAGTGATTAAAAAAGAAGTCTAAACCACACAGTCTCTTAATTAATTCCATTCACTAGTGATATATCACTGGAAAAAAATTTACTCATCAACTTCTTCACTCACCACTTGAATAATCTCTCCTTATTAGGTAAGGTCTGAAGAAAGCAACAACCCATTTGCTGAGCCCTGATGGACAAACTCAAAGCTGCTGTGACTCTGAGGAAGTATGAAAGGCCATCATATCCTGGTATCTATGCGTGCAAACACAGTGAATGAAGGTAAAACCAACAAATCTTTCCCAGTAGCACAATCACACAACAATACTTTCCTGCTCTTGCCCCACCAAGCTGCCTGTCCTCTTCAGGGTGGCCAGAAGCCCACCACACACGTCTGTGTTTCTCTCAGTAGTGTGAATCTAACCTGGGTCTCCTTGTTTTGTCCTCTAAGCATGTATTTCCTAGCCACCGTTTGGGAGAGGGAGAATGCCTTCCAGCCATAGCTGCTGAGACTGTGTGTCTTCATAGCAGCCTTCACCTAAGGAAGGAACAGTCTTGGGTATAGCTAGCTGAGGAGGATGTTTTCTGGTGAGATAGGTCTGATGGACCTTGTCTCTGGGTTAGTTTATCAAACAGGCCGAAGCAGTGCCGGGATGAGTCCATTACCAGCAACAGTTTCTGGGGAGTGAGTGGGGGACCAGAAGACTGGAAAAGGACATATGTAGGGCCTGTCTTGAAAAAGAAGGGCAAAGGAACTGAAGAACTAAAAAAATAAAAATAACAGTTAGCTTAATTTAATTATTGCGAAAACTCTGGAACAAAACAAGCAAAAATGAAACTGCAAGCCTTCAAGGAGAAACTAAGTAACTGTCAACGCAGATTAGTCAGGAGCAAACTATTTGAAACCAGTCTACTGAATGAACTAAGGAAATAATTGTATAACACTGAGTGGACAGCCTTTCTAAAAAAATAAACTCTTAATGGTTCATTGACGAAAAGGAAGAGGTTCCTTGGAGACTTTCACAAAGTCTGAGACAACCGCAGTGTTGTTTCTGTTATGTGTTTTTGCCTTTTACTTGAATGGTAGAGGAGACAATACAGACATTAAGCTCCCCTATAAAACAAGTTGTGAGAGACTGTGAGACAGGCTCAGACTCCAAAATAAACTTAATAAATTGGAAAAGTGGTCTGTGGAAAAAAAAAGGATGTAATTTAATAAGGACAGGTGCAAGATACCACACAGGTAGAAATGCTTAAGTAAACACAGAATGGGGGACAACTGGGTGGGTCAGTGGAGCTATGGTGTTTTACATCTTCTCAGGACTTGACCTTTTAATGCTACTGAGCCCATGGAAAAATCACATCCACAGATGTGAGTATGCAAGGGGTAGGCTGGAGGACTTGATATTAGTCATGATGTTTCTATTGGATTCAAAGCCTGTAATTCCAACCACAGTAAGATACTGACACTTCAGTTGGATTGCACAGGGACCCATTTTCAACACTGATACCACAATACAGCAGGAAATGCTGCAACTGTCAGATTGACAGAGGTAGCACTTATTTTGATGTTGTAGACTTCCATGGGGAATGAAATGCCACCACATTAATTTAGTGGATTTTTGCTTTCCGCCTTATTCAAGCCAAGTGAAAAGGAAGCTTGCCAGCTGCCAGCATGCAGGGGAGCTTGCAGTCTGGACTGTTGCAAAGTTTATTCCTCTGCCCCATGATTGTGAAAGAGATCAGTTCAGGCAGCTGTGACTCCATCCTCACCGGCGGCTGCAGGAGTGTGGGGGATCAGGCATGCATCACTCCCTCTGCCCCTGTAGCTGGCAGGAAATGCAGACAGACCACTGTATTTGTAAGATCTTGAACCAGATGAGTTTGACTACAGCAGCCTTAATATACTACTACACAACCTCCAAGAGAGGGAGATCCCTTCGCTCTGGAAGTAGACAGCAGTACAGCTTCCAAAATATGGCTCCACATACCCACTGTTCTCCCCATTTCATCCAGCAGTAACCATCACCTTGCAAAGCCCAGCTGCCTACTTTGTAGCTTCAGCGGCAGAATGGATGCCAGCCTTTGCCCCCAGATGTCTGCCATCCTAAGCAACTGACTACATTGTTTAGACATGAAGCCAGATCTGTTGGCTACTGTAAGTTGCTCTCTGAAATTCTTGGTGTCCACTGCTAGCATAGCTTGTCCCTGTGCAGAAACGCTGCCTGAACACTTTACTGAGAGATATATACCCAACAGGAGTACTGCAATCAAAACAGATAACAATAAACAAGTAGAAACTCCTGAGAATAATAGACTTCATTTACCAACAATAGACTAGATGATAAAATACAGCAGCGGTAATGAAAAGCGAGGAATGCAAAGAAGGAGATAACAGCTTGTTAAAGGTCCTGGTGAGAAAATGGCAGCAGGGGTTGTGCTGCATAGTATCTGTAGCAAGAGATTCCCGTAGTATCTAGGGGTTTTAGGAAAAGGTGGCACATGTTAAATAACTTTCCAGGGATGCAGCTTTTGTATTTCTGTCATGTGAGAGAGCACTGATCTATGCTGGTGTTTGGTCTCATCCAGAAAAGAGTGGGTGCTGTCCTGCCTGAAGCTGGGCAAAGCAGAGGGAGCCATTGCTAGAAGTTTCTTCAGCTGTTGTATTCAGAGTCTTGATAAAATTGGTGCAAGCCAGGCAACTGGGAGCCTCCCAGTTCTCCCACGAATTAAAGTAGCCAGTCATTTTCAGCAGAACTTGCTGCCATTAACATTTCGCATGCAACCTCCTTCTTCCTCATGCTGCAGTATGGGATGGAGACACAGCCTGCCTGCCATGAGGCAGTGCTCTTGCTCTGTGCCTTCATTTTCCTTGGGAGAGCTGTTTGTGGAAGGTGAGGACTTTTTCAACCTGCCTTTCCTCTCTATGTTTTCAGAGGAAGGAGCAAGTTGTTTGGTGGTGCTCCTCGACAGCTGTTTCCCCTGAGGAGAAGGCATCCAGAGCACCTCTTGGAAAGGCAGGTCACATTAGACCCATGTTGTTGCTCTTCTGGACCTGAAATGTGAGCGTTTGGGGGGCTGACGGCACCCACGCACTGAAAGAGGCAAATCAGCATTTTGCAACTCAGACCCATGCCATTCTTGGCTGATAAGTGATTCTGGAGCATCACTTGCAGCAATGAAAACCAGAGTGAAGCTGAGTTTTTAACCCACAGCAAGGCTCTCGCTTCATCAGAGACAAGCTTATGTCCTCAGAAGAACATGATAAAGAGAATAAACACAGACATATAAGTTGATGCATGCTCTTATTTGTAAGACAATTTTTCTGCATTTTTTTTAAGTGGATATTTGAAAGAAATTGGCAATTACCTAGCACCACAGTAAATGAGGTCGCATACCCACTGACTGAAGAAATATGTTACAAGCTCAGTGACAAAAGGCAGCTGAGCCATGAAGTAACAGAGCGCACAAAGAGCTAAATGAAAGGGGCAGAATGGTAGTTGCAGACATTTTAGCTGCAGGATGACAGGGTGAGGTATGTGAACTGGAGCAAACGGAGCTGGAGGATATGTTCGTGGGGCTATTATTTTTAATGCAAGGCAAAATATCCAATGACAAGGATGGAAGTTACACTTCAACACAATAGAAGATGATTCAGACAGTAACAAAGGTCAGATGAGGAGAATCTGGGAAAAGCTATTAAGACAGATGCCTATGTGATGTCTTCTATCAAGTTCTTGGCTCTGAATAAAAAAATGATGAAAAGGAGCACCTCCTTTTGGAGTATGTGTCTTGAAATGTTACTTAGACTAGTCTAAATTTGGAGCTGACTGTTAGGATGAAAAAAAAGACACTTGCTGTGACATTTAAGCTTTTAATGAGTATAGGGCAAGTTCAGCTTAATGACTAAATCTAATCAAGGTAGCAGGTCTAGATTCAGAGTTCATCCCAGCCAACTAATGTGTCTCAAACACAATTTGTCCAGATTATATTAGGATTTTAAGATAGATTAATAGCAGTCAGACTTCATAGAATTATAGATTCATAGAAGAATTTGGGTTGGAAAGGACCTTTAAAGGTCATCTAGTCCAACCCCCCTGCAAGAAGCAGGGACATCTTCAACCAGATCAGGTTGCTCAGAGCCCCATCCAAGCTGGCCTTGAATGTTTCCAGGGAGGGGGCATCCACCACCTCTCTGGGAAACCTGTTCCAGTGTTCCACCATCCTCATTGTAAAAAATTTCTTTCTTATATCAAGTCTGGATCTTCCTCCCTCTATTTTGAAACTATTACCCCTTGTCCTGTCACAACAGGCAGGTAAAGAGTTTCTCCTCATCTTTCCTGTAGGCCTCCTTGACTCCTTGAGGTACTGGAAGGCTGCTATGAGGTCTTCCCAGAGCCTTCTCTTCTCCAAGCTGAACAGCCCCAACTCTCTCAGTCTGTCCTCACAGGAGAGGTGCTCCAGCCCACTGATCACCTTTGTGGCCCTCGTCTGGACTCGTTTCAACAGGTCTACATCCTTCTTATGTTGGGGGCTCCAGAGCTAGATACAGTACTCCAGGTGGGGTCTCACAAGAGTAGAGTAGAGGGGCAGAATCACCTCTCTCGACCTGCTGGCCATGCTTCTTTTGATGCAGCCCAAGATGCAGTTGGCCTTCTGGACTGCAAGCATGCATTGCGTTTGAATGAGTGTCCACAGGCACTGATGGATTAGACCTCCAAAGACAAGAGTCCCTAGCACACTGCAGAGTCATCCTCTGTGGGGAAGTCAGAAACGGTGTTCAAAAATGAGTATGTGTAGCTTTAACAAGTGCTTTCTTGTCAGCATTGAGAGTGATGTTCCTGCATCTGCCACATAAGCATAAGAAAAATAGTCCATAGAAGCATGAAGTATGAGGATAAAATGCAATGAAGGAAATGCAGTGTAAATTTAGACTCTATTGTAACTACTCCAAAGGCTGATGTCAGTTAATTTAATACAACTCCTTCATCCAACTGTACCTTCAAAACACATGGGGCAAAATACATGCCACTTCTGAAATGTTTTTTGTTACTGACTTCCCTAACTTTTCAAGCCTGTGCCTTTGTATTTCATGTAGCATCTGATTTAGGAGTCAGGAGCAAGCACTTCAAGATTTCTTTGTCCTTCTCCTTCAATTTTTTGTATACAATAGGAAATTTGGCTCCTTTATCAAACTACATCTATTTTATCTTATTCCAGCCGTCAGGTGAAGGCTGTGCAGCTCTACCAGGTGTTGCAGAAAATGGAGAGCTCTGGCTCCTGGAAGGCATGAGGGGCAGCCATAACATTGGAATTTGTGCTTGAATGACAATACTAGCATTTGATGTTCATCTATTGCACAGAAACGTCTATTGAAAATGGAGCATTTTTTTCTCTACAAAGGGAAATTGTAGACTCAGGAATTGCCAAGGAGTAAACGTTTTAGAGGACTCAGGATCCAAGGGCCCACTTTTTGCAATAATAAATTACACTCACAGTTTTGCATCTACAAATTGAAATGCTAGTTGTAAATTCAAGTGTTGTGTTCTCTCATCAGATGAATCACATCGTACTGATGTTACCAGCCACGTAAGTCCCCTAAACGTCTCTGTAGTTGGAGTGTATGGGCAAATTTGGGGTGCAAAAGAAAAGAAAATGGGGCTGTCCTCTTTGTGATCTTTCTTCAGGTACTGCCATTTCAAGGCAAAAGGTAACAGATGCCAGGTCAGGATGGTTTGGTTCCAGCTCCCCCAGTCTGAATATCAATGACTACCACTACAGTAATTCAGTGCTGAATAAAGGCTGCTTGGCAAACCTCGGGAAGTCACTCCACTTTTCTGAGCTTCAGTTTGGCCATCTCTGAAAGAATCATGTTTTACAGAATGTTTTTATATATTGCAAATTAGAGACAAGATGAAAAAATCCATATTAGAATAGGAGAGATCTTTGATGTGGGGACTTGGTGGTACTACACTAAAACTGCCCAGCATTTCTGTTTCTAAGGGTAGCATCCACATGGATTAGCCACTCTAAAGTTCCGTTGTAATTAGTGGGAAAGTAGTAGATTAATTTAGGCTGCCAATCTCGTAATCCTATTAAAGACATCTACAATGGATCAGAGACATCCCTCCTTTAAAATGCTGATGATGGCTGTGAAGGCCATTTAGCATGACTAGCTCAAACACACACATCACAGGTTGTGACAGCAGAACCACCCTCAAACTGACACTTGCAGGAAAAGATTCATTGGCTTTGTGGACTTCACATTAAAGAATCATTCCAGTTTTTCCAGCATTCAAGACCAGAGGAATCTGACAAGCTGGAAATTAACCATCAAAAATAAAACAAGGTTTAGGCTCAGGATTAGAATAATGTATATATTCAGTGCCAGAAAATAAAACGAGCACTTGGAGAGAGACATATTTTGAGTCATAGATGGAATGGGGAGAAAATGGTGGATGAGGATGTCAATTAGAGAGAAATGGGTTGAATGAAGAAGTTAAATGCGGTCTTGATCGCCTCCTTACCGTGGAAGTCAGCAGTGGGACTTCAAATTTAGTAAACAAGCAACCTCAAGAGACCTTTGGGATAGGACCCAGGGAAATACCAAGGAACAGAATCGTAGGTTGAAATATGTGAAAATAAATGGCGCCTAGCTTACAAAAAGGGGCCCCAGTTTGAAAGGGCACTGACCGCCTGTTGGAGGTTGTGCAGCCTTGGCACTGGAGCAAACTGGGAGCACAGGGGGTGGAGCAGAAGAAGGAAAGTTCAGCAAGCTGACGGAACAAGAAAACTGCAAATGTTTGGCAGTAAGGGCAGAACTGATGAGGATCAAAATAGGGTCTATATTTTGGACTTGTAAAGTCAGCTTCATGGCTCAATGAGTTCGATAGGCAAGAGGAACAGGATTATTCCCAGATCTGAAGTTGCACCTCCAAAGTCTCCTTAAAGCTCAGGACAGAAAGCTGCATTTTTTCAAACTTCAGGAGATCACCCTGAATAAAGACTGAATTAACATGATAAGGGATTCTCAGCTACTCCAGCAGCACCCAGTCTCCTGACCTAGGTCTAAACAGAATAAATAAGCCTTTGCAATAGCCACATCACGTACAGTTTGAATTGTCATCCTTCAGTCCCTTTGCTTCTCCAGCAAATTAAAAGTCTCACAGTTTCTCCAGAAAGATTGCATTCCTGTTCAGCATGCCTGTCACGGAGGCAGGAAGGCAGCTCTGCATGCCAAGGAGCAATCCAGTTCTATTAAATAAATGCATTTATAATTTTGTATTATCCTGGCTGTGCCATGTGCCCCTATTCATGACTTCATACAGTGTCCCGAGTCTCTCATCTCAGTATCTCTTGTTTATATTTTTTTTCACATCCAACACATTATTAAAGATTTTCATGACGCATAAATCTCACATCTGTCCCTACAAGCACCAAATAATTTTTTGACTTATTAGATGAATGGGACATATCAGATAACACCCTAGAATATAGTCTTGTATAATTTGTTGAGGGCATTCAGGTCAATACTGAAGAACAGCTCGAGACTTGCTGAAGCACATTTTGAAGGCTTTCCTGAACCAGAGTCACATTTCTCAATCTCCAAGTCATTATTTAAAATCATAAATAACTAAAGCCAGCAGAAATCGAATGTTCCTTGGGAGGAAGAGTCTCATAAAGCAGAGAATGTGATAAAGTCAACTTATCTCTAAACTGTTGTCTTTTCAAATCCACCTGTGCTTTTTAATACATATAGTCGCACTTCTGGTTTTGGAAGTTACACACACTTTTGTTTTAAAAAATTTCAGTGCACCTTTGACCTGTTAAAAATTAGAACAACAAGACAGTTGTGTTTAGGGAGGCACTTCTAGATCTGAGTTTCAGGCTTTGCTTGCGTAACGTTACTTTCTTGATTTGTTCCCCTTGTCTGTATGGATGGTTTCCTTCATCTTGTTCTGTAAGATGTAAGATGTGTGATGTGTGTGTCCCTGCTGAACTGGCTCCCTGTTCTCTAACCAGTCACATCACTCTTGTTTACTGTCACTGCACTAGCAAATGAGAGCTCCCAGTGATCTCAGAAATTTTTATTTAGTGCTTTGCAGACATGAAGAGACAGTGGGAACAGCAGAGACATTAATGTTATGGCCAAAGGATTACTTTTTACCTTTCTGAGTTTCTGCTCCCAGCAATGACCCACCAAGAACCCCCATGCCTGTTCCTGTCACACTCAAATGGGTCACAAATTCAACAACAGGTAGCGTAATATTCTGGTTATATTGGGTAAGTAGGATGTGGAATATGGACAATGAAATTTAGGACAGACTAAAAAGAAACAGATTGGCAAAACCAAAAACAGCCAAAGAACTGAAAGAACAGACAACATCTACACAAGGAAAAATATAACTACAGCTAATCAGTCAGAAAAGGAATCATAGAATCATAGAATAGTTAGAGTTGGAAGGGACATTCAAACGTCATCTAGTCCAACCTCCTTGCAAGAAGCAGGGACATCCCCCACTAGATCAGGTTGCTCAGAGCCTCATCCAACCTGGCCTTGAATGTTTCAAGGGATGGGGCTTCCACCACCTCTCTGGGCAACCTGTGCCAGTGTTCTACAACGCTCATCGTAAAATTTTTTTTCCTAATATCCAATCTAAATCTACCTCCCTCTATTTTAAAACCATTACCCCTTGTCCTATCACAATAGGCCCTACTGAACAGCCTCTCCCCATCTTTCTTGAGGTACTGGAAGACTGCTATCAGGTCTCCCCGGAGTCTCCTCTTCTCCAAGCTGAACAGCCCCAACTCTCTCAGCCTGTCCTCATAGGAGAGGTGCTCCAGCCCTCTTATCATCTTTGTGGCCCTCCTCTGGACCTTCTCCAACTGGTCCATGTCCTTCTTATGTTGGGGGCTCCAGAACTGGACACAGTACTCCAGGTGGGGTCTCACCAGGGCAGAGTAGAGGGGGAGAATCACCTCCCTCGACCTGCTGGCCACGCTCCTCTTGATGCAGCCCAGGACGCGGTTGGCCTTCTGGGTCGCAAGGGCGCATTGCCGGCTCATGTTGAGCTTCTTGTCCACCAGCACTCCCAAGTCCTTCTCCTCAGGGCTGCTCTTGATCCATTCCCCGCCCAGCCTGTATTTGTGCCTGGGATTGCCACAACCCGTGTGCAGGACCTTGCACTTGGCCTGGTTGAACTGCATGAGGTTGGCACGGGCCCACCTCTCTGGTCTGTCCAGGTCCCTCTGGATGGCATCCCTCCCCTCCAGTGTGTCGACAGCACCACACAGCTTGGTGTTATCGGCGAACTTGCTGAGGGTGCACTCTATCCCACTGTCCATGTCGCCGACAAAGATGTTGAACAGGGCCGGGCCCAACACGGACCCCTGAGGGACGCCACTCGTAACAGGTCTCCACTTGGACATCGAGCCGTTGACCACCACTCTCTGAGTGCGGCCATTCAGCCAACTCCTTATCCACCGAGTGGTCCATCCATCAAACCCATGCTTCTCCAGTTTAGAGAGAAGGATGTCGTGCGGGACAGTGTCAAAAGCTTTGCACAAGTCCAGGTAGATGACAGCCGTTGCTCGTCCCTTGTCCACCGATGCTGTCACCCCGTCATAGAAGGCCACCAGATTGGTCAGGTACGATCAGCCCTTGGTGAAGCCATGTTGGCTGTCACCAACCACCTCCTTGTTCTCCATGTGCCTTAGCATGGTTTCCAGGAGAATCTGCTCCATGACCTTGCCAGGCACAGAGGTGAGGCTGACCGGCCTGTAGTTGCCCAGGTCCTCCTTGTTCCCCTTTTTAAAAATGGGGGTTATGTTCCCTCTCTTGCAGTCATTGGGGACCTCACCAGACTGCCATGACTTCTCAAACACAATGGCCAGTGTCTTGGCAACTTCATTTGCCAGTTCCCTCAGGACCCACGGATGGATCTCATCAGGTCCCATGGACTTATGCACCTTCAGGTTCCTCAGATGATCCCGAACCTGCTCTTCGAGTACAGTGGGCGGTTCTTCATCCTCGCAGTCCCTGCTTGTGCCTTCCACAGCTTGGGTGGTGAGGCAAGAGCCGTTGTCGGTGAAGACTGAGGCAAAAAAGTCATTGAGTACCTCAGCCTTCTCCATGTCCCGGGTAACCAGGACACTGGTTTCCTTCTGGAGGGGGCCTACATTTTCCTTGGACTTTCTTTTGTCCCCTACATACCTGTAGAAGCTTTTCTTGTTGCTTCTTATATCCCTGGCCAGATTCAATTCCATCAGGGCTTTAGCTTTCCTCACCTGATCCCTGGCCACTTGCACAGCCTCTTTGTAGTCCTCCCAGACTACCTGTCTCCGTTTCCACTCTCTATAGGCTTTCATATTCACTTTCAGTTGGTCCAGGAGCTCCTTGCTCATCCACGCAGGCCTCCTGGTCTTTTTGCCCGACTTGTTCTTCATCGGGATGCACCTCTGCTGAGCTTGGAGGAGGTGCTCCTTGAACGTGGACCGACTTTCCTGGGCCCCTCTTCCCTCCAGGGCCGCCTCCCATGGCACTTTGCCCATCAGGTCCC
>JAAGAY010135626.1:0-31135 GCA_011801015.1 Ardeotis arabs | reverse complement strand
TTTACGTACCTTTTTTTTTTTTTTTTTTTTTTTTTTTTTCCTAAATATCGTTTGTGTCTGCACTCATTAGTTAAGGTAATTGACAGCTGCTCTGAGGATGAGGGAGTTGGTCTTTGGAGCCCGTGTCTGGTTTGTTTTGCTGTGTTTTCCTGGGGATTGACTGAGCCTGGTGGTGCCTTTTGAATAGAAAGGTTAATTCAAGAGGGAGTTAGAGGAAAGAATTTACCAAATTGGCTCCGTTATTATTCTGATTGCCTTCGATGTTAGACAAGAACAAGGCACACCTTTTCTTATTGCGTTAATTAACTAAAAAACAAAATCCCCACCATACTGTGAATCTAATAAGGATTAGGATTTAGTTATAATACCAGGACAAGATCTAAGGAAGATATTTTTCATGCAGAAAGGATGCAGTGTTACCTGAATTTCATAAGGAATCTTCCTTTTTAAAATTCTTAGACATCCTCTTATTGTCATAAAATGCTAAGAAGCAGCCATCATCTTTTATTTTTTTTTAATTGATTTTAGACCCTGTTCCCAGTTTTGTTCATGCCTTTCTTTTTCTTTCTCTCCAATCCACATATTTGTGGGAATTTCCAGACCTCATGGTCAGAATGCCACTGGTGGCATTTCTTTTGGCAGAGAAGGGGTGCAGGGCAGAAGGCAAGGCTGTCTCCAGTTGCCCTGTATGTAAGAAAATTCCTGAGGCTTAATTCTCAGTTCTTGAAGGTTACTGTACTTACACTTGGAAGCCAATATCTGAAAATAGCTAGTTTAGTAGTTAGGAGTAAATGGGGTGTGAATACTCCAGGCAACTCTTTCTTTTGTTCAGATCCATATTCTAAGCTATTAGAGAGGAGGGATGTGACTTACAGACAACTCCTTCCCTCACTCTGCGTTATCCTGCTATCTTGCAGCCCATTTTCACCACCCTTGATGATTCCTGCGGTAGTTTTGGATACCGGTGCCCAGCCATGGCAAATGGCCTTTCCTGGGGACACAGCCATGGTCTGACAATCTCAGTGAAAAAGCTGTTTGGTTTCAAAGCACACACTTTTGTTGCCCAGACCATTTCTTGATATGAAGGCAAATTATCTCCTACTGTGATATTGCCTTGGATGAGCAGAAACTCTTTACTTCTTTCCGCTTTCTTTTCTTCTCCTCTGTGCGTTCTGCTGGCCAGTAGACTATTTTAATTTAAAAGATGATTTAAAGAGATAATCTGTTTTCCATTCAAGTTCTTTCTGTGGCTTAGCTGCCCTTCCCACCCCCCCCCTCTCCCATCCTTCTAGTATCTTGGCTGCCTTTGTGAAAATACTTCCTTCTGTGCTGCTCTGCAGTTACTTAATGCTACCTGCTGCTTTCTTCATCTTCTCCTACCACGCTGCCTACTTCCACCTCCTCCTGCAAACACTCTTTGATGCCCATGACCCCATTAATCTGCCCCCGTGGTTTTTTCCCCTCTATATGTCATAATACATTTGTAGAAACACAGGGTGTAACTGCAGGTACGAGATCGGTCAGGGAATGAAGGAACAGATTAGTGTACATACATGAGCTCCAACTGAGTGTATTGAATCTATCCAGTTTGTTGAGAGTATTTGCACCAAAAGTAATTTCATCTGAGAAAAGAGCTGAATTTTGTCAGAAGATAAGGCAAATATTTGCAATGTGTGAAAAGCAAGGAGAAAAATAAGTTTTATCAGATAGAGGAGGGAGAGCTTGGATGTTAGCCTAGAATTTGGGAGCTCTGTGTGCACTTCCTTGTTTTGACCTGACTTTCTGTATGGCTGTGAAATTGCTTAGGATGGACTTTATCTCAATGAAGTTAATTTGAAAAAAGTTATTTTTTCTATCTGTGCTGATCTTCACAGATCCCTTCCTACAGGATCTCCTGAGAAGTTGACTCCTTCTCCCTATATAGAATCGTAGAATCCCGGAATGGTTTGGGTGGGAAGGGACCTTCAAAGCCCATCCAGTCCAACCCCCCTGCAAGGAGCAGGGACATCTCCAGCCAGACCAGGTTGCTATATGGGCAGTCCCATTTACAGAGAGAAACATAAAATGTTGAAAGCTTTCTGATCTGCATGGTAAGGGAAAACATTAGATGCTGTACCTTAATGCCTCTGATTTCCTCAGAAATAAGGGATGATCAAAAAGAAACATGAGCCATTCAGATCACTAAAATGTGTAGGAGAACATCATTTTGTGGCAAAGAATATTTCTCATCTCTTGCGAGTGGGTTAAGGATTGGGAAAGTGAATTGGAGACTTCCCATGCTGCACTGCAGGACCTAATTTTACGTAATGACTCTGAGATAAGGAAGTGTCTAACACAATGTGGCATGTCACCCTTTCTCGTGGGTTGGATCAAAGAAGGGAAACACTTCTAATCTTCCCTCTGTCCTCAGCCAAGACACTGGAAAGAAGTGTTAGGGACAGCTACTGAGAATGATTCAGCAGAGAAAATTATTATGTGGCCACTTTTTAAAAAGTGTTTGTTACGAAACACCCGTTCTTTATTGGATGTCTTATGTCCACATCAGAGAACAATACCAACCCTGCCTGGTTGGTATGGTTTTATGGTTAGGTCTGAAACCAGTTGGGGTTTTTCCCTTGGACCTCTCAAATCTCTCGGTTGCCTTCTTTTGGAGTTTTTTAATAGCTGTTGGCCATTTCCATCTACATAAATCTTCAGGTCTCGGGTCAGTCTGTGATAGAACTGCCAATATGCAGTTTATGCACACGATTGAAAAAGAAGAGCAGAGTCATCAACGTGCATGGCCATGTGGGTGCCTACAAGGGACCGCTCTCAAGTGTTTATAGGGATGTAAAATAGTTCTCATCTGCTTCTTCGTTCTTCCCCTCTTGCTGATCCTGATGCCCTTTCAGGGGAAAGCATATCTTGTACAATTTGGACCATTTTGCTGCTGGTTCCTGCTGCGGCTTTGCGCAGAGGTAGTAGAGCAGGGTACTGGAAATGTTGGAGATGGGAGATGCTGCTGAGGCAGCCGCTCCACTACAGAGAGGTTAAAACCCTGCTCGCAAAACCTCTTGGACCTCAGTTTTCGTCACAGCCACCATTGGATCTGTAACTATATCTTTGACCAGTTTTAACCAATCTAGAATGTTCCTCATGTGAATAAAAGACAAGACAAACATGCATTTTTGTCAGAGGTATCTTGACCTCTTTCCACACTGCCCATTACAGTGTGTATATATTATTTAGAATTGCAGTTTATTTTTATGAAGAGTATCCTCTGTGATTATTTCTATTAGTAACATTTTGTACAGCTGCATGGCAGTCATGACAAAATTTGTATCAGTTGAACTTTTCCAATATATGACTGAAAGCAGTTTTGTAGGAAATAAAAATTATGAGGACTAGAGGGCTGAGAAGAAAATCATTTCCACGTTATAGAATTTGGGGTTGTGTTTTCTGTTTTTCACAGGAACACAAATACCGCCAGGAAGCAAGAAGCAGCAATGCACCACGAGCAGGAGAAGTGCAACAGCCTCTGGTTCCCTTCCAGATACAGCATCCAGAAAGGCAACTGCTGCTGCTACTGATGGCCCATCAAAAAAGAGAGACACCTCCAAAGGCACCCCCAAATCCAAAGAGACCCAAGCACAGGGCTTCCAGAAACCAAAAATATCTGTCTGCAGTAGTATGTGCAATCGAAAAGCTTGGTCAAGAATCCCCACGGAAGAAAATGCTCACAGGCAAAACCAGCTCCTAAAAAGTAAGGTACAAATCCTACTGTTGTTGTTAGGAATATGGTTTCAATAATAAGATGAGATCAGTCTCAAAGAAAAAAGTGAAATAATGGAAAGTCGGTCCCTTTTTGTCCAGCTTTAAGTGCTGAGCATGAGTCATCTGGTGAGAGATCAATCAACTAATCTGACTGTATACATAGCTATCGTTAATAGAAAACAAGATTAAAATGAGAAAGATAGGCTCCCTTTGTAAGTAGGCTCAAGGAAATATTAAAAAAGCATTAAAATTGCAGAGTCAAGCAGTCCCAGTCCAACCAAGAAGCACCAGAAGTGAGGTTATTTTCACAGCCTTGTTTGGATACCTTTCTTTCACTTTCTTTCACTGCAACCTTTTTGGTTTTTTTCCTGACACGACAGCCTGAACTATGAGGTGCACAGGCATAGCATGAAATAGTTCGTGCGGAGAGATTATCATAAAGTAAAAAAAAAAAGAAATTTAAACAGTTGATTATCAACAAGGTTTCAGCATTTAAAACATGATTTCTTTTAGTTTAGCACCTGTTTGGATGTCTTAATTACAACACTTACTCAAATATCTCAAATGGAGATGACACAAGCAGCTGTATTCATGCATAAGGTGTTTTTGCAGAAGACCATTGAGGTAGATGATAGATTAATTTGGCTTTAGTGTCAACAGGCTTATGAGAAATTTACTCCAAGAATACTTTAGAAATGCTATAATGGTCATATAGCCTCTTTTCTTACAGATTTTTTTTGTAGGTAGGCAAAGTTTTGCATTATTGACTATAAAGCTACTGAATATAACCCCCATGTAGATGAAAGAAGCCTACACTCTGCTTTCAGTGCCTGAAGTTAAATCATGCTGTTTCACTAACTGGAAGTGACTTAGTTTTACAGAAGTGAAGCATCCACTGAGATCTATCAAAGATAATCGACAGCTCTGTAAACCTGGCTTATCGAGGAGTTTAATTTCACGTTCACAGGTTTCAAGGTTTTTTCCCAAAATGTTAACATGAGCAGTATTAGGGAGGAAATACAGTTCAGGCTTTTATAAGGCAAATGCACCCGACGCAGAACATTTTAATATTTTTTAAGTACAATATAATACATGCAATATGTCATAAAGAGGAAAATATTTTAAGTTTATTGTAACCAAAAATTGAAATAAAACAGTAATGGGCTTTATTCCCAGATATTTAGTTCTAGAAATCAAATTATTTGGCAAGGGAGAAGTACTCCAGTGTGACTTTTCAAAATAGTTCATACAAAGCTCTTCTGAAGTTCCTTTGTTATTTTGGATTAATTCTGTCCTCTAAATGAGAATCTTGTCAACTCTGATTTTTGAGCACATGGCCTCTTTTGGTCCGAATTCTTGCAGGGAGTATCAGTCATAGAGCATTAAAGCATGATTGTAAGTGTAGAAAATAATCTTTTTGTTCTCAGTTGGAGGGCTTTGTGAATTGACAGCTTTCATAATAACATGCTATAATGCATATTAGCCTTTTGGTGTTGGGTTGTTTTTTTTTAATGGAGCCATTCCGTTGGCTAATGAATATATAGAAATGATAGAAAGCAAACTGTATTATCAGCGAAGAAAAAAAGCAAGAGTAGTGTTTATGAAAGCCTCAGTATGGTCAAAGAGAAATGATATGTGATTAAGGTCCATAACAATGTGTTATTTCCTACAATAAGTGCAAGAAGTTGAAATGAACTCAAACTGAAGTCGCAGCGTGATATCCTTTGCTTTCTGTGATGTAACTGTCTTACGGAAATGTCTTGGTCTACCAGCAAACAGAGCTAAGCATCCGAGCGGTTTCATTACGCTTCGATGTGATGTCTGGCTTAATGTGAAAGATACTCTGGGTGTCACAGGGCAGTGAGTTGCAGCTATGATTAGATTTGATCTATTTTGCTTAATGAGGCCTATTAATAATACCTTGGCGTTCTTATTTCAGAAATTGCCCTCTATGTCTAATGAGGTGGAGAGCCCAATAAAAAATTAACCATGCACTCTTAATGAACTTTTAAATCTCTCAAAGGTGATTATGAATTCTGTGGTTCAAGTGGCAAAATAAAGGAGCACAAGGAGGAGGACGAGCGGGAGCGAGCCAGCGGGGTAACACTATCTGCAGCTTGCTCGCCAGATGTTACTCATGAGAAAAATGACGCGCTCACCCAGCCAGAAACCGGCTCCCAGCCTGAGAAAACTCCACCAACCCCACGGACACTGCGGGTAAAACATCAATTTGTTGTTATTGCTGTTGTTGATACGGGATTGATTTTTTTTATTATCATTATTTTACTTTTTATCCTTTCTTTTTTTTTTTTTTTTTTTTTTTTTTCTTGGTTGTTTTTTTTTTTTTTTTCTTTTCTTTTCATGGATGGTGTTTTCTTCCTGGGAAGCGGCTGAGGGGTGAAGTTCCTTGGCTAATTTCCTTGATTGTTCTCCTTTCCAGTGAAGTTTCAGTAGCTTGCATAAGCTGGCTGTCTGGTTGTAAAAACTCCCCATCCTAAGCCATTCCTGTAGAGGAACACAGTAAAGCACAGTAAAAGTATGGGGTTTTACAATTTTTCCGAAGACATTTTTGAGATTGTACCTCAAAACTGCCGATTTCCCAAGTGTGTATGACATCCAGTATCACAAGCGGCAGCTGTAGGTACGAACATGGCCCCAGGTTGACACCAAGCCCCAGCAGCAGATGTGCTTTCCTGCTTTCTCCTCCGGCACGTGTTGCAGACCAACCTCCACTCCTGTCTTCTGTCCTAAAACATTCCTAAATGTTGAAGCAGCCTTTGACTGGAAAGTGTTTTCTTTCTGGATCATCCATGAATAGATCTGCATGACAATTTAAATAAACAGAAAAGTTTGTGAACTGTCAGTGACAAGCTGCTTTGGCGATGGGGTGAGACAAAGGAAATAGGCAAAACATCAAGAACTTGAATTTGGATAACTTTTAAAAACTTGTAGTTCAAAAGCTTTTGGAATGTTTTCTGAAGGTTGGGGTTTTTTCAGAAATTCTCTGTCTGATCTGGAAATTTTACACCAAGGCAGCTTTCTAAGAGTAAAAGGAAGGGAAGTCAGATAGGAAGGCAGTTTGCTAACTTTCATACAGAGAAGCAATAATTTTCGTTGGTTATCTCTTGGGGAACCCAGTTAGATGCATATCACGTTTTTTTTTCTTCCTTTAAATTCTTTTTAAATGAACTGGTTTCTCTGTTTCATTTAGGAAGCACTAGAAGTCCATAAGCCCGAGTTCATCTCTCGTTCACAAGAACGGCTGAAGAGACTTGAGCAGATGGTCCAGCTGAGGAAAGCCCAGCAGAGCGATGCTCCTCTGAGCAACCAAGGAACGCTTGTTCGCAAGCTTTCCTCAGCATCCACTTCAAGCAAAAAAAAGCAATACACCATTCCCCACCCTCTCAGTGGTAAGTTGAATTGTGACCAGGGCTGTACTTCTCTTTGAAATCTTGCCTTAGTATTTCCGTTGTGAAAAAACGAGACCCCCTGCTCCTCTTTCACCCCACCGGTGCTCCAGCATCCGTCCTAAGCAGAAAGTCTCTGAAGCACGGAGATGGGTTAGTGGTGGGGATGAGGTGTTTTCTGTGGTCTGTAGCCATGGATGGAGCCTTCCCTGGGGACTTTTTGTCATTGTCACTTGCAGTCGTGTTCTTCAGCACGATGCAAGTTGCTGCTAGTTGTAGAGGTGATAGCAATAAATAGCATTTCATACATCTCACAGAAAGACCAAAGTGGGGAGAGAAATGACAGGGAGGGGGGACAGGTGGGATTTGGGAGCAGGAGTCCCAATCCGGTCTTCTCAGCAGCTTTGGGTCTGGACTTGCCACTTGACTCACAAAGCCCTCAGCAATGACCGAGCTGTGAAAGTACACTTGTCTGCCCAGCAGCTGTATGCAAAGCTGCTAAATCAATGCATCTAAACTCTGTGATTTCCTAATTGACGTTGATTAGGTTACTTTATTACTCTAGCACTAAACAGACTCAATATCCAGTGAGTAAAATGGTTCTCTCTGAGAAGCTCTCTCGCAGCTCCCTCCCAATAGCACCTCTGTAAATATTATCTAGGCATAAGACATTAAACAAATTACATTTGTTTTTTTTTTTTTTTTTTTTTTTTTTTTTTTTTTTTAATTTCCATCTGGCTGTTACTTGATACAGTTGACTAAAGAAAACTACTTATTTGATTGATTGGCATTCCTCTTTATATTTTAGTTTTAAATCTGTGGCTGTTTGAAGCCACATTATTCTACTGAAAAGTAAATCAATTGAAAACATTGAGCTAGACGGGTCACCTGGAGGAAGCAGGAAAGAAAATCTTTGATGTCCTCAACACTGGGAAGCACATACACGGTTTTTTGCTCCCTGGGGAATGAGATTGGGTGTAGGAAAGCTGGGTGCCATCCCCATCTTGGGGCTCTTGGCATGCTTTGCCTTGGAGAATACCAATTTCTGTTGCTACATCCTATGAGGGCAGGCTGAGAGAGTTGGGGCTGTTCAGCCTGGAGAAGAGGAGGCTCCGGGGAGGCCTTTAGTGGCCTTCTAGTACCTCAAAGGGGCCTACAAGAAAGACGGGGAGAAACTCTTCAGCAGGGCCTGTTGTGATAGGACAAGGGGTAATGGTTTCAAAATAGAGGGAGGTAGATTCAGATCAGCCCCCCCCTCCACTGTGGGGGGCTTTGTGCCAGCACCAGCCAGCCCTCCCATTCAGCACTGGCACAGGCCAGGAGTCTGTCATGCGTTCAAGGCCAGGTTGGCAGGGCTCTGAGCAACCTGATCTAGTTGGAGATGTCCCTGCTCCTTGCAGGGGGGTTGCACTGGATGACCTTTGAAGGTCCCTTCCAACCCTAACCATTCTATGATTCTATATCTTAGAAGAAGTGGTGAATATCTCCCCCTCCGTCTGGTCGTCCTTGAAAGTCCCCCGAACCGCTCTGCAAATACTTTATGAAACAAAAAAATGAAAGGTTAAACCTATTTCTCCTCAAATTATAATTAAAGTTTAATCTTTATGCTTGTTTAATGAGTAATAAAAGCATAATATTGAAATATCTTCATTAATTATTTAAGTAAATTACTATTTCCCTCTTTTAGCGACTGGTCATTAAAGATAAATTTGTCTAAAGAGAATCTTTAGTTTCCGTAACTCATCTGCCTTCATGTAGCCACATATCATTTTCTGTTTGCGAGATCTTAATATTTTTATAATGACAGAAGTGTCACATGTCTGTTATTTAAGCATAACTAATTAATATTGGAAGTCCCCGATCCCTGATAAAGCACAACCATGTAGGCTGTGGTTCAGAGGGCTGTGTAGGAGTGTACTGAGCATATTTAATTTGCTCTGAGTCCTGACAATTGGTGTTTTAGGACTTCTCCTGGTGGATGGTATTACGTAGAAGGATTAGTGTCATTAACGAGTCCCGGAGTGGGGGAGATTTGATTCCTACAGATGCTGCTGAACTTTTCTAGTTGCAACCCCCCTTGCAGAAGATCTATCTCCTGATGTCTCCACTAATGACCCAAGCGTCTCAGCCTTCTCCTTCCCTTCTGCAAAGCTGAAAGGAAGAGAAGTTATCATTTGTTGTCATCATAATTCCATATTCTCTGGAAAAGCCATTTTAGCGTGTAAAAAGTGCTTTTAAAGCAACAAAGGTCTTTGTGTCATCTTTTAGAAAACAAAAGGAAAATGCAGCTATAGTCCAGGCAGGGATGCAAAGCCAGTTTTATTTGTTGAGATGGGAAGTGGACATCAAAATTCCAGTGACCTGAGGATGCCATTTCACATGATAACCTGGTGCAAGGGAGGCTGTGGGTGCAAGCAGCAGTGTCGCCGCCTGCTCTGTCATTGCGCGTGACCCATCAATGCCCCCATATTTCAGCTGGGGGCTGATCTAGCAGGAGCTGGTTTTATTTATTTTTTTTATTTTTATTTTTTTTTTAATTAGGATACTCTCTCTGGGTTTTATCAGATCCAGCTCATCAAACAGTGTTGTGATCTGATGAGCTGGTGGAGGGAAGGCACTGGGCAGCAGCAGAAGGCACAGACCTGCCCTATCTCCTCCCTATGATGACACATATGTTCCTGTGGTCATCTGGAAGCCTACGTCTGTTACAGTCACTTCTAAAGGCCAAAACAGATACTAGACCTCAGCCACCCTTAGAAGTCAAGGGAATGGGGCAGCAAACACTTCTGCACATGCAAGGCAGTTGCGTTGCCACGTCTCCATAGCCATGAGTATTTTATTTGGTACTAGTACTAATGGTTCTCCTGCTCTCCCTACTAGACTAAAAAGTCTCGGCCCAATGCAGTCCAGCTGCAGCTTTCTTGATCTCAGGAAGCAGGCTGCTCTTCCACAGCCACGCACATTGAGACAACATTTGAAATTAAGAACCCGGGAGAGTAAAATGATGACCTGGAAACTTGCTGAAGTATACAGCATCATCTTGATGGCACTCCTAGGCCTTCACGGTGTGATCTTCTGGTTGCTTTTTTTCAAGCTGATAGTTTCTTCCTTTTTCTTTTTTTCCTCTTTCCTGATGTCTTAGGGATTTGTGGAGGTAGAGGTCTTCATGGCTCTGAGGTTCATAGGGCTCATTGCCAGCACACCCCTATACATTTTCCAATGACCTTTTTTGTAAGTGACCTGCTCTGTGAGGGGTCACTGTGTTGGGGTCAGGGGAAATTAAACCCATCAGCCAACCTTCCCTTACGTTGCAATGAGCAATGAACTTCAGGAATTTTTCTCCACCTGAGATTATTCTATCAGACTAAAGCGTTTTTATTGATAAGCTTAAATTATTAGCTAGAACAGTTTTCCAGTGTTTTGACACTGTTTCTACAACTTTAGCTTCTCGTAGGAGAAAAAAATAATTGGCATTCAACATGATTTCCATATAAATACTAACATCTGTGCAGTTTCCGTTTACCTTTTCATCCTCAAAACACCCAAGTTGTTTACCATTTTTAATTGTAATTCATGAGCAGGATTTTAGGAAATGCTGCAAGTAATCTTAGAAAAATGAAAATGTTTATCCTGCGGAAGATTTTATCGTCACAAGAGCACTTTGAAGGCAGAGAACCCGCAACTCTTACACTAGCCTTTGTGCTGTGTAATGTGCACTGCTAAATTTTGAGCGCGCTAATTAGTCCAAGATAGACTACTCTGCTGTTGACTATGTCGAACAAATTAGAGATCCCACTGTGACGAACTGAATAGAAACAATGTTCAAATAACTGGATTTAAATCTCGAAAACCGTAGTGTAATTACTTCCGTGACAGGACTACCAGCTGTTTATAGGCCTTTAAATCTGCATAATGAACAGCCTTGTGATCTTAGTGTACACAAGCATTTTCAGAGGTTTGAAAAAAATTCTCAGTCACATATGTTTTTTTCATACCTTCCGTTTTCCTTTCCATTGGGAGGGTGCTGGTTCGTTGGAAATGGCAATCTAAGTTGAACGTTACCGTTCAACCCCTACCACGGTGCCTGCTGTGTTTCTCTGGATTTGTATCCAAATCTTGTATCTTTAGTAATATTTTGGAAAAACGTTTGTACCTCCTCAGTCGTGCTTCTAAACCTTTCCAAAAGCTTTATTGTAACTGCAAAAGCCTGGAGGGCAAGGGTTACTGTTTGTTTGCTTGTGTTTTCAAGGGGTTGGTTTCTTGAGATGCTCTACGCCAGGGAGGTTTTCATTTGGGCTGTTGAGAGAGGAGAAGGCAGCAAAGGAAAAATTTGCAATAAGTGTGCAGCTGGCAAATCTTGCAGCCACTAACATGCATCCTCATGGTCTTCAGGTGCCATTGGTGGCTGATGAGGTGGGGCCACCAGCCCATCTCCGCTCCTGTGTGACTTTAGTTTGCCGTTTCTTGGATTCCCTTTCTCCACCGAATCTTACAGCTAGCAGTAGTGCCACTGATCCTCTTGGCACCTGGCCACTCGGTTAAGGCTGACAGCTCTGAATAAAGACCCAGCTGCAGTCAGGTAATTGAATTAGGAAGAGGAATGACCTATTTTTATGATATTATTCATCATATTGATTAGAGCAGTGCCTATGAGTCAGCTAAACACGGCAGCACATTGCAGGGTGCCGGTGGCGGGTGACACGGTCCCTCAGGAGCCTGATGCTCAGACTCATTGTGACAACAGGGGAGGAGGTGATGCAGTGAAGGGGGTGACCAGCATGTCCCCTCCATGCCCTCACCCTTGTGAAGGGGGGAGATAGCCAGCTTCTCTGCAAGGAAGGTGGCAAGAAATTGGAAAATCTTCAAATATGAAGAGTTTTCTACGTGGATGATGACAGTGTTGAAACAACATGTCTTATGATGGCTGACTCACAAAGTGCATTCAATTTGCTGGGGGATAATTTCATTGGAGTCTTGAAGTAGCCAAATAGAAAACTGATTTTTTTTTTATTTCAGACTTTTGAAGCCAGGAATAAAAGGTCTGATTTCATCTATAATTAGAAACTGAAACTAACAAACTTGGGATTGAGAAGCTGGTGCAAGTTTTGCAAAGAAGAAATTAACCTCTTAATGAATTTACCAAAATCTGCCATATCTTTTTCATTGATTTGTATTTTTTGAAGGAAGTTTTAAACTTTTCAAGACTACATACTCTAATCAAAAAAGAATGATTTAGGAAGGCCAGGTGAGATGCTACTTAAGTTTTTTCTGGATGAAGTCCATGAATGTTCAAGTATCATTTGGACAGAGGGGATGAAATCTCCTGTGTCATGCCCAAAATTAATTTAGTATAAAAATGTTTTGGTAAACCTGTAAACTTTACAGGTTTTTTAGAGATACTAGTGAAGTTTTCAATTGTTAAGGCTGAATATTAAGGAGGATCAGATATCTCAATAGCCACAGTGTAGGACAGACCTGAACAGCTGGAAAGTCCATGAACCACCTTCCTGTGGGTCCTCCTGGATGAAGGACCTGGTCTGAACTTCAGTGTTGCTCTGAAGTGAGCAGAAAGTCCAGGCAGTCTTACCATCAAACCTTGAACTAATGGCTTATTGCATTTTTTTATAAATAATACCAAAACCTCATCTGTTGACTGCCACTGAAGTAATTCATTGCATGAAGTCACTGAGATACAATGTGCAAAAGTTTGGGCAGGACCTCTGGGTGTAGGCACTCGTTTATATTCTCTGGATGAATTCCAGCCAAGGCTCAGCTGAATGCCACCTTGACATTTGTCTTAGATTCAAAAATAATTTCTTTTTTATAGGACTATTGATTTAAAAAGCAGTGTTTAAAAAAAATCTGATATATCTTGGGACTTCTCCGGGCAAATGAGTTTTTGGTGAATCGTTTTTTCAGTTCAGAGAAAAAGCCGTTTAGTTAGAGAATGACCATTATCAGTGCTTTTGCTCTTCAGGGACTGGCAACTCATCCTCAAAGGCGCATTTTAGCTGCTAAGAAACTTTGAGAATTCACATTAATGTTAGGGCAAAATGTATGCATATTCCGATGGGCAGAGTTTAGCCTCTGATAAATTTTGCCACTCTTTCTCTTTTTCAAGTATTTCAGTGATTTAGTGGTAAATAGGAAGTCAGGGGACGCTTCCAACACAATCATGTTATCTGTGCTCTGTCTAAACATTTACTAACTTTCCGAGGAGGAAAGTTACTCATCCTGTCTGAGGTGCAGTCTAGCTTTAGTTAAAATACGGTGACAACCCATTTACCTTCATCCACAACTTGCTGAAGTTCTTCTTTCTCCCACTAAGGAGATGTCAGACCACTGTTGCACACAGTGTTGCTGTAAATATCAGAAGCTCAGTAGTTTCACAAGGTTTCAATAAAACACCAGTGAAGTATTTCATGCCTATCTGTCTGTACCTTTTTTTAACTGCACTGCATCACTGGAAATGCTGAAGGTCTGCTTTGAAATCCATTCTTTCCTATCCTTCAGAATAGTTTTCTCCAAAAGTAATAAATGGCTATGAAATTTGATAAGGAACTTTGATAAAATGCAATTTAGAAGGCTATCAACCTGGGGAATTGTCCACTTTATGCTCCACTTTGATCTTTTCTTGCTAGGAAAGAATGTTAATTCAGGTCTTCATGATGTGTTTGGCAGGCTATTATAGCTCTGAATGTGTGCTGCTCTTCCTCTTTGAAATACGCTTTCTCCTCAGTGTTGAATATTAACAAATATTTAAATACACATATGACTTTTTATTTTCTCGTTTATACCAATTTTTATTTGCTTTGCAGTTAACTTTTAAATTCTAATCCTAAAATACATCAAGGATAAGTCTTGTTTCTGCTTGATGCTTGCATGTGATTTTTTTTTTTTTTCCTATACATAGTGACCTGAGAGTGAGCCGAGAGATATATGAATGTTTAGCCGTAACTGTTAACCTTTTGACTCCAAGCTGCTTCACAAAGGGTATTTTTATAACTAAGGTAGATTTTTTTTTTTTTTCCTGGACAATTTTCCCCAGTCTCTTTTTAATCCTTCCCTTCAAAGCCATTGGCACAGCTACATGCCCAGTTCCAGGCAGAATCGCGGGCGGTGATGTGTCTGATGCCCTTCAATACCCTTTCTGGGCCATCAGGAGAGGATTGTTCTGGAGGAACAGCCGTAGGCTCCAGCACCCGCACAGCTCTCGGCCTCTGCGGTGCTTCCCACTGACTCAAAGACACAGGCCAGCCTGTCTTAGCATCTCATAGAAAAACTACAGATTAGCTTATCACGCTGTTTGCAAGATAGGTCACAGCTCTGCAGATCCCTGGCATGGATTTTCATCCCTTGCATGACCTGGTAGCTACACACAGAGGTCTGGAAATGTTAGTCATTAACAGTTTTTAGTTAGGAAAAAAAGGAAAGGATCCCTAAAACTAGTTTTGTTCCAGAAATCCTACATCTGAGAATTTCTGGAATAAAAGGTCATAAATTTGAGTGGATGTAACTATAGGAAATGACAGAAAACTGGGGCTCAGTGCCTGCCAGTCACACTGTCTGATTGTGCTGCATCTTGCAGGAGGTCCGCCTTGACTCGCTGTGTGTGGGCTTGGTGCCAGTAGCGCAGGTTTCTGCTGGGGCGTTACTTCCAGTGTCCTCAGATGCTCCTCTGTGCCCGAGGACAGGGGAACATTGCAAGTAACTGGTGGTGACATCAGGGATCTTGTACTGAGAACTGTATTATCACATAGACAAAAAAAAGATGCTTGAATTTGCTGTGCAGCATGAAGTGCCTCCTGGTTTTGTTTTAGTGCTGCAGAGAACCTGTAGTGCTGGCTTTATACAATCTCAGATGGATCCCATGCCATTCTGCACGTTAGAAGGTAGGGGTTCGTTCTGCAGTCCTGAACTTTCAGAACGAGGTGTGCAACCTCGAGCAGCAAGGGACGATGCTGAGGCTGCCCTGAAGTGTGCTGGGATCCGCACCACTCCCAGAAAATCAACAACCTTGGACCCTGATCCTTCACCAGGATCTTCTGAGTTACAGGCAATCTGCTCCCTTCCATTTCAGGGCTGTGTGGCCAGCAATAGCATCCGAGTGTTCCTTCCTTTTAAGATAATGACCCCATAAATTAACATAACAATACTAATAAATAAAAGGCAAATTATATTTTCCTGGCAAATCGAGCATGTTACTTGTGTCTGCTGAAGGTTTAATAAGCACAATTAGGCGTAGACAACTGCTGAGTGGAGAAAAGTTAGTCCTCAGGCAGAGGAGGCTGTGCGGCCTCCCCACCTTTTCAATTTGTGTTTTGAAAACTGTACCAGTGCGACTTTGCCTCTAGGTGTAGCCCTGAAAGCTGCTTGGGGCTGGTTGATTGCTAAGACATGTCCCGTAAATTTCCCCAAAACAGTTGGTGTCTTAAACAGTGGGGAAGGAAACCTGGTGGGAAAGTGGTCTTTTTTTGGGCAGTTGTCACCGTGTCTGCTCAGGGCCAATTTAAAATTTCAGTAAACGCAGATTCCTCCAATATTAACTTTCTTTTCCCTTTGCTAGATAACCTCTTCAAACCAAAGGAACGATTCATTCCAGAGAAGGAGATGCATATGAGATCGAAAAGGTACAAATGGCTCCAGTTTAGGGTTCACTGTGAATCACCGCCATCTCACGCCCAAGGCTGCATATTTCCATGTCGTCTTCATAGGCTGGCGGGTTGGCCTGTCGCGCTGCTTGCCACACTGTTGTGCAATGCTCATGTTTTTCTTCCACTGGATCAGTTTGATAGATGGAAGTGTTCAAGGCCAGGTTGGACGGGGCTTTGAGTGAGCTGGTCTGGTGGAAGGTGTCCCTGCCCTTGGCAGGCGGGTTGGACTGGATGATCTTTAAGGTCCCTTCCAACCCAAACCATTCTGTGATTCTATGATTTGGGGCAGCCTTGCCCTTTCAGCACCCCTTTTCAAGCAGTTTCAGACAGCATAGGGTACCCATGCCATGAAGACTAAGTCTCTGAGAGGGACTTCACGTTGGACGTTCAAAAATGTAAGCGGTACCCTCACTTTGGGGTTTTTTTTCCCCCATCCTGATTACGGCACGTGTGGGAATTACAGCAAACTACTAGGAACGTGGTGTGTGACCTTTAACTGCATTGCACTTCACGCCATTGTTTACAGCAAGGAAAGCTGTACATGGCTACCATGCAGCATTCGCCCTATTTTGAAGAGTGCTCGTGTCCCATTTCTCTTCTCCAAAATACAACCTCCAGCCAAAACAGGCTGTTTTGAGAACTTGGTATTGCAAAATATTCTGAGGAATAATCAGAACTAAATAGGCTTTGTATGCGTGCAAAGAACAGGACTGCTGCGAAGGAAGGTCTGACTTTCTTTTCAGACCCCTTGGAATTTTATCCTTGATTTCAATGGAAAAAGATCAGACCAGAAGCCCCTTTTTGAGGGCAAGTCATATTATTTTTTAAATGGAGAGATTGTGTTCTCCTTGGTAAAAAGGATTCCTGATGACGATGAAAAAATATTAACAGTCTATAGTCTTATAATGATGATTTTCTTGTATTATAGAAAAATACTTTAAAATGTTTGCAAAAAATTGTATTAATTTTGTGACATAAATACAAAAAAGTTTACAGGTGAGATTCTGATTTGAATTATGTTGCTATAAATTGAAACCAACTCCACGAAGCTCATTAGAAGCTACTCCAGAATTAGTCTGCTGCATTGAGATAATCTGATCCCATCTCTTTACTTTTTACTCCAAAACCAGAAGTATTTTTCAACAAGTCAGACTTTATATAAAACCATTATTGTTAATAATTTATAATTCCTGTGCCATAAATCTAATTCAAGTACTTAGAGATGCCCATTAATGATGAGTATTGCACTGAAGGCAAACATTTCCTATAGGGAAAAGAAATTATTTGTGAATCCCAAGGATGACATGGGAAGTTAACTTTCTCAGTTCATTCCAGGATTTATGATAATTTACCTGAAGTAAAAAAGAAACAAGAAGAAAAACAGAAGCGGGTCATCATGCAGAGTAACAGACTGCGTGTTGAGATGTTTAAAAAGGTAAGAATTTAGTGTGGATGCCAAGTATCATTTTGGGACCCTTCTTTACCTGTGAACGGGGTCCGTAGAGGCCTGTGCTCACCATGTGCAAACCCTGAGAGCAGAGGATGTTTTTTAAATCTCGTCCTTGGGCTTAGGCACTTCTTTGAACTTGAATTAACAGCTGAACCTTGTGTTGGAATAAGCACCCTAGACTTTGTTTTTTTTTTTTTTAAAAAATGAGTAAGGAGTTAGTTGTGGTAGAAAGCTGCACTAGTGCAGTTCATCCAGTTAATCCATTCCCAGGAACTCCTACCCCACGGAGGTAGACCGGTTTTTCCTTGTTTAAGTGCGCTGTTCCTCCATGTCATTACACCTTTCCTGTCCAAGGTGGAAAAGCTTTCAGTGGTTTTTTTTCTATTGAGCAATGTAGCCGGTAGATTTGAGGCCTGAGAATGCTGCTGCCATCTCACCTACAGTGTCACTGAAGATTTCTACAGTTATAGCCACCTCATGTATTTTAATGGTAACTTAAGGCTGTTTTGTTTTGTTTTGGTTTTTTTCCAGCAATTACTGGACCAGCTCCTTCAAAGAAACACAGAGTGACAAAGAATTCTCTTGCCCATCATCCTAATTGGATCTTGAGTGTCTTTGTCTGTTAGATAAGCCATAAAATTTACTGTTATCTCAATTACCTGGAGGTATTTTTTTTAAATCTTTGTCTCTTTATATAAAGAAAGATTGTTTATATTTCAATTGAAATTTTAAGGCAACTTTAAAGTAATTAAAAACAGTCTAAAAGGGAACACAGCTATTTCAGAGCATCACCTTTTCGTCAGTTTACCCAGAGGAAATAATTTTAAGAATTTTTAATGCAAATACTGGTATTATTTATCTTAATCTTTTAAAAAGTATGTATCTCTGTAGCAACAGAATTGGGTTTGTAAGACCTGGAAAACTTATTTCTCTGAAGTATTCTATTAATTGATTTCCTGTGAGTTAAATCCTTGAAGTAAAGAAAAATGAATATACTTATTTGTTATGTTTAGAAACTAGCTGAAATAGCATTGCCACATAATCATAGCAGCAGCAGTTTCACATTAATACTTAACATACCAAAAGGGACCAATATTTTAGCTCTCTGAAGAACTCTATTCCTGTTTATGCAGTGAATCTACATAGCAAGCTTATCTGTTAAAGAGCAATATTTAAAAATCTGATTATAACACTTTTTTGTGTTTTTCACTGTAATACGTATTTTACTCCACGTCTGTGAACATGAAGTATTTATAGACATGGCATATTACGAAGCGGTGCCAAGAAGTATGTTTGCATCAAAACTGCAGAACTAAAACCATCTGTAATGTTTCCTCCAAAAATATTTAAATCTTTATTTGTACATTTTGGAAGTAAAAACAACCAGCTTACAAACCAACGGAGTTTATTTATGGAATAAAATATGAATATAATATTGATCCAACGGCTATGTTTTTATTTGGTACTGTTAAATATAACGCAATTATTGAAACAGTTTGAGAAGTCATGCCTTCTACGCCACAAATCCTACGGTAAAAAATATCACCCATAAAAATCATTGCAAGTGTTAACCTCTGTTGCATGAACACTCAACTGAGTGTGCTTGAATGAGGCTGGCATTTGGCCTTTGATATCTATGCTTTATTTTCCTAATCTAGCCTGAGATGTAAGGTTTTTTGGAAGAGGGATGTTTGAGAGCTGGGTCATGGCCACTGAGATAGCCTCCAGCTGCATGACCTGTGCTGGACACGAGGAACCTAGTTGTATTTTGTGCTCTATCTCTGTTAGATTATTTTGCCTCTTTCTGTTTCAGCTTCCCAGTTTGTAAAGTAGGATTAACGATGTTAATTTTTGCTCACAGAGAAGATAGAGACTTATTGAACAAATACATTGCATTCCAGATAGCTATTTTTGAAAACTCAATTAGTTCAATACATTTCGAGAGGGTATGTAAGGTAAGGTAAGGTTGGCTGTGAGGAAGAAACTGCCAGGGTTCTTCCCCAAAAACTAGTCTTTTTAACCAAGCAATTAATGCTGTACTGGGAACTGAAGTCAGGGCCGAACCACACATAGCTCCAAGCAGAACTTGTGAAAGGGACTGTATGAAAGAGCATCCTCCAAGCTCCCCAGCTCATCTGTGTGGTAGATCGGCTCTCCTGTGGGTTCACTGATCCTTCTTGCTGCTCTCCAGGAAAAACATGTGGCCTGCCTCAAACAGGAGGGCCTTTCTCTCTCTGGTGGACTTCTGGGTCTCCACCACAGAGTGATAAATTATAGCCGTTAACACACCCACACGCACAGTCTCCTAGACTGAATCCGACGGATTAGCTTACAAGCTTTCTTCCAGTTATAGCTCACTACAACGACTAGAGATATTTCCTATAGAAGTCAGTGCCAAAACCTGCTTTGATTTCAGCAGGAACCTAGAATTTTTTCCCCCTTGGTTCCTCAGTCTTTGTTTTCTTGACTACAGAGAAATGCAGCTTTGGTTCATCAAGTTTGTGCCCTTCAGGAGAATTATTTCCTGTGCACATCCATAGAGGAATACTATATACATTTAAACCTGCTTGTACCCTCGAGCCACAGCAAGACATTCTGATGTGGAGACAAGACATTGGGTGTTTCCATGGGGATCTGGATGGGTTGCAGAGGAGCACACAGCGAGATAATCACAGCCTGGGTCAGGGATGTCCCCTGGTGTGGGACTGGCACCTGGTGCCACCTGGAGAAAAGAGCCCCCAAACTTGTCTCTCTTCTTCTCTGGCCAAGTGGAAGAGCCAGAGTCTTCCTCGTTGCGGGTGAAAGAGTATTTTAGACGGAAATCAGACATTTGTTCCACAGGATGCCCGGAAACTAAAGGGAGATGGTTTAATCTAACTGCCATAATATATCCCTTCTCCATGCCCATATGATTTTAAGTACGTATGTAAATATATGCATATTTGACATGCTTCTCACTGTCCGTCTGGGAATATCAAACAGAGGAGCTGATCCTCCTTAGAAATCACAGCACCCACGTCCTGGTGAGGAAACGAACCATGTGAGCAACTGGGGTGAATGGCGCAGGCTTGGTGTGATGTGGTTCAGCCCGCTTTCTGCCCCTTGGCACCTCCATTGGTGTGCTGACCAGGGCAGGACACTTCTCAGCTGACCTGGTTTCTTCTCCTATCTGTTGATCATCCTTGGAGACAGGGTACCGCACCAGCCTGCTGCATCCTCAAATCCCCTGGCTGATGAGTAGCTCCACCTTCTCACAGACTGAAAGCTGGTGCACTACTCACAAAATCTTTTAGGTTTGTAGAAGGGTTATTTCCAAATGTTTTTATTTTCTCTAAATGTAATTTTCAAAATCTGCAGGACAAATATGTGGCAATTTGCAGTGGAAATTCTCTTGTATAAATAAGCTTGGGAGTATACTTAGTGAGCAAAATGCGTAATGCAAATCACTGTCTGGGAATGTTTTATGTGATACGAAACCTTTTCAGAAAAGTAAAAATGATCTCTGTTGTAAAACTAATTTCTCTTCGTGGGCCTCAGAAAAGAAGGTATCTGGTAATGTATCCAGAAAACAATTCTGACATTCATTTCAGCTCTACAATCCAGTCATTGTAATAGAAAATAGACTGTACAGGAAAATGTTACTTCAGAAAAACATGAGCCTCACAGGCTTAGCCCTATACAAGCAGGCATCAACTTAGTGAAGTTTAGAGTTAGAAAAAAAATTGGCGTAATTTCACTTCAGACTTGTAGGCATTTCCAAGTAAAAAGTACATTTGCCGTTGGATAGTACTCAACACAGAAAACTCCCCAGCCTAAATTGGAGATCACCCACACTTTTCAAAGGCTCTAATTTTCCTTTTTGTTGGATGCTGTTTGAGTTTGGGTTCTTCGGCTGTCAGCCCATGCCCTGTGTCTTCAGGAGGGACACCTTTTCCTGCTGGTACAACTGTACAGGGATTAACATTTCCGGTGATAGGCATTGCCTTTTGTTCCCCATCTCTCCCTCATGTCTCTTCTCACATTGCTGGTTTGTACGTGCCCGCAGAACAGTTGGTTGGGATGAGATGTTGAGATGGTTTGGGGGCGTTAAATCTCAGAGCCTGTGTAGGCTTGCCAACACCTTGACTCGGTGTTCTCCTTCCAAAACAGAAAGCTGTCAGTAGGGTTGAAGATTTGCATTATCCAAAATGGAGCCCACACGGGAGATGTGCAGTCTTTTAGGTGTGCAAGTTATGGTGTTTGTTTGCTTGCTAGCATAATTAATTTCATCTAACAGAAGTACCTCATTAAGGGTTGAAAGTCATTGCAATGTAAAGCACTGAGGGTTACAGTATTCTGGGGATTTATTTTAAACCCAAATATTTTCCTGTGTATGTGTATGCAAGTAATTATCTACTTCTCTGAGTTTACTCAGCTGGTCAGATAGATGAGGAGACTGTCTGGGTAAGACTTTTTAGGAGTTTTGTTGTTGAGTATCTGGGATTGGTCATGTTAGTGTAATGTTTTCTATGAAAGAGCTGATTTACAAGGAAAACAACACAGAAAAGCAGGGATAAAGTTTCTGGCAGCTCTCTCCAGAGGAAGTCATTCCCCGATACATCCATCGCAGTAAGAGCTCTGTGGCTAAAAATACCCCAGCTTGCCTCATCCGTTGAGATGTTTGCCCCTTTGACTTCAAGGACAAAAATGCCTGTGTGCTTTGATGACTGGGTAATTATCTTTCCAGGAGCATTGACTGGCCACTTGTGTGCTGACGGAGTAGATCAGTACCTAGGGTTGTCCCACAGGGTCATATTTCATCAAGCTCTATGACTTAAGCCTGTGTAGTTTATTTCTCAGTATGCTCCTTGCTGAGCTGGGTTACGGCCGGCTGGATGCCTGTGAGATGCCCTCACCGCGCTCCCCTGCTGCCACGGCCACAGGTCAGCATCAGGCGACAGGGGGTTGAGAAGCCCCGACCCCAACTGAGACAATTCCCAATCTGCAGTTTTGTTGTCTTGGGAGGTCATGATTTTCTCTCTTGCAATGGCTGTTTAGCTATGACTAAACTGTTGAAAGAGGCATGCCATGTGAAAACACATTTCTATGTTGAAAATCAGAAGCATCTTCTATTTTACATCAGGCATCTTACTTTTCCTAGTTCTCCTTGGCTCCACACCAAAGCTGTAGGAGGCAGAATTACTTAATATCCATTTTAGATGACCCACAGAATAAGATAATGAGGTGTATCATCTCCCTACCAGCTGCAGAGTGATAAAAAAAAAAAAAGAAAAAAAAAGAAAAAAAAAGGAAACTCCACAAATGTGCTCATGGTATGCACAATGATATGAAATTAGTAAGTATGAAAAGTGCAATAAACTGCTTGAGGTTCATGTTGCATAGATAAGAATATGAAAAAGAGCCCCTAATTGCAGTGATACTTTTTTTAATTGCTTAGTGATGCATTTTTAGACTTCATGTTTTAAATATTTATATCTTCTACAGTATCTTACAATGACTAGACTTTAGTTAATGTATAATTATAGGAAGATCCTTAAGCAAACACTTATTACGTGTAGGCTGTGCTGTGGTTCTAGAGTTACTACAGGTCTGCAATCACCTTGAGAAATTGTCAGTAGAAAATAGCAGAGACCTTTTTGAAACCATTTTAGCTTCATCTTCTTGCTCAGGCCATCTGTTAACACACCATCCAATGTGGTCTTGCAGCTCTTGAAGTTGTGCTTGAAGAATGGGGAGACTTCAATTTTTATTTCACATTTCTGTGCTTTTTTAGAACTTTTTATTCCCCGAAGTAAGTAAGGACTTTGTATCCCCTTCTGGGGTGATGCGGGGAAAGTTAATGAAGATCATTACCAAAGGGTGATCATGGGAATAGTGTCTAGCCTGAAAGAAAGGTCCTTCAGCAATTATTTTTATGAATTGTAGTATATAACTGTGGCCAGGGAGTCAAAAAAAACCTCAAAAAACAACATATTCTGGACAGAAGTCTATTTTTGTAACTGGGTTGTCCTTGTGAAATTCTGTCACTGCAGAAGGAGGCAGGGAAATAGGCCAGAGATGGACATGTGCTGTGATTTGGGGGAGAAAGGATGAGGAAAGGACAAAGCTCTTCTTCTCCATGGATAAATAATGGGCTGGATGCACAGTGCGGGTGCCTGAAGGCTGCTGGATGCACTGCCCTCAACAACAACAACGCCGCGTATTTTGAATTTCCCCTCAACAACAGCGGTGTGGTCTTCAGCAGCGTTGCAGTGACGTCAGGAAACGGGAACTATCGGTGTGTTCTACGCTGCCGATTTATAGAGAAATAAACCAGTGCTCAAATACTATATTCACGTTAGTTCTTCATGACTAATGTTGTTACAATGAATACCAGAGGAATTAGTAATGAATACCCACTTACTGTAAAGTGTCGCCAAATATATACTTAACTTGTAATGCTTCTGGGAGCACATATATAATTTTTGCATTTGTTATTATGTAAAAATATAACTTTGAGGGCTCGTTGGTCTAAATTTAATTGTGTAATGGCACAAGTTAAACTGCATGAAAGATCTATAATTATGGGCTGACTGTTCTATCTAATACTATTAGCTGCTCTTACAAAACCAACATTTTACTTCTATTTGTTTTAGTTTTGAGAGGTTTCACTTTCTGTGTTTGTGACCCAGCTTTTTGCATCAGAACCTAACAATCAGAAAATGGCTATAATAAAAGAAGCTCTGTTTCACTCTTCTTTTCGTAAATAATATGAGATTAAGACCTAATTGATTTCATTCTCCCATGATCGATAGCACAGTACTTTTAAATTATTTCTCTCAAAATTCCCATTAGGAATATTTATTTTTCTTTAAAAACACCCAGAAATAAGCTGGCCTTCTAATTTACTGTTGCAGCACTTATGAAGATGGATGTTGCATTGTTTTGTGGTTTGCAGAGGGCTAGACAGGCATGTTAAAAATATATGACTTCATAATTTTTAGTCTTGAGTTGAATACTGTCCTCTTGTGAGACATGTGAAAATTTGTGGGTTTTTTTTCTCTCTTTTGTTTTCAGGGAGACAGAGAAATTTGTAGCACCAGATCAAAGTGCTTATTCTCAGTGTCTGGTCTGAAGTAAAAAAAAAAAAACCAAACGTATTTACTGGGTTATTTGTTGTATTTAAAGGAATTTTAGCACAGCAAACCTTCCTGCCATGCTCTCAGAAATGTCCTGTCTGATATAAGGATTCTGCTGGAGAACCCTCACTTCTCAGAATGAGTACTGAAATTAGCAGGAACGTTTAAAATGATGGTTTTTTCCACTATGGAAAAATAAGAATCTATTCAGGTGGTCTGAACAATAAAGAGATATTTAGGGGGAGGGTATAGAATGACCAGAACATAGGCCCAAATTACTCTGGTTTGGATGTTTTCAGGATTTTTCTGTAGCAGGCTGTTGGGTAGAAAAACCTTGGTGCTTCTTCCTACGTGGCGGAATTTTCTTCTCGCTACGGTAAATAGGGGTTGGTCAACAGCAGAGCACCAAATGGGGAAAGAGAGCAACCTTTTTTTTTTGTTTTAAATTATTTTGCAGAATATTAATTCCTGTCTGCTAGGATTAACCAAGCTGGCTGTGCACTGCTAGGGGGAGTAGGGGTCATCAGTTACTGTGATGGGTTTGAGTAAGAAAATGGCAGCACTGGAACGAAAAGTGGAGGATTAGGGCTGTGAAGACATGCTGAAGAAGACTGTTTATTTACTTATTTATTATTTATGATCATAAATATTTGGTTGCATGTTACTAAAACAGAAGAAAGTTCAGCTAGTATGGTTTTTTCCTCTTCCTGGAAGAAGACTGGAGGAGGAAAATGTCAATGGCCAGTTGAGTGCGGGGTGAAGCCAGGAGCTGAGTCCTCCATCCCCCAGGACATTGAGGTTGTTGGGTTGGGGTACCGGGCGCTGCGGGGGGTACTGGCTGGTGGGGAGGGTGCCCCAAGGTGGGGAGGGGTGCCCCAAGGGAGGCTCAGCTATGGGATCGGGGTATGGGAGGCTCAGCTGCCAGCAGTGGCCATGCTCCTGGAGAGCTCTGTGTTTGCACAACAGAGGGTTTATGCTACAGGAAAAGAATGTAACCAGGGACCATGTGAGGTTTGGGTTTTTGTGTTTTAACTGCTGAAGAATTTAGGGGGTTGCTGTTGTTGTTGTTAAGGTCCTGTATCCTTGGAGCGGTGGGTTTCTTTGTTTGCTCTTGCTTGAGCTCCTCTTGGCTTTTTCACCCTTGGCCCTGTTACAGCAGCCTGCAAGAGCCTTTGTGTTGTTTCCCTGTAAAGCACTATATTGAGCTTAATCAGCGTTCGAGCAGAGCCTACTCCCCTGCTTTGTTAGAGGAAAAGAGCTGTTTTCCAAAATAATGTTGCAGTGGAGGGGCAGGATGAGAGCAGGCAGGGCGAGAGGAGTGTGATGAGCATGTACCGCTCGCCATCCGCGCCACTGTCCCCCTTCCATGCAGAAATTGTAATGGTTGTCCAAACATGGCTTAATGAAATGGGCTTGCTCCCTCAGCTTACGTTTTATCCCTGAGACAGATTAAAAATACTGCATCTCATTTATTAAATGTATTAATAACTTCAGGATGGCTGTGTCAGTTTTATTTATGTTGGAATATAATGTTATAATACTTTATCAACAGGGTTTTTAAGAAAGATGGGGAGAAACTCTTTAGCAGGGCCTATTGTGATAGGATGATGGGTAATGGTTTTAAAACAGAAGGAAACAGGTCCAGACTGGACATAACGAAGAAATTTTTCACACTGTGGCTGGTGGAGCACTGGCCCAGGTTGCCCAGAGAGGTGGTGGATGCCCTATCCCTGGAAACATTCAAGGCCAGGTTGGACGGGGCTCTGAGCAACCTGATCTGGGTGGAGATGTCCCTGCTCCTGGCAGGGGGGTTGCACTGGATGGGCTTTAATGGTCCCTTCCAACCCAAACCGTTCTGTAGTTCTATAATTCAAATAAGATAGACGTTGGTTTATTTTATTCTCTGTCAAAGAAAACGTATCTAGAAACATTTAAGTTTGGGGTTTCTGTGATCCATGGTAAAATTAGTTCAGTATTATATCCTGTCGATGGGCTGTAGCTGTTCACGGTTCTCCACAAGCACAAAGAACCGTGTTACTTCAAACAGCTCATGGGTACGTCCCAGAAAGAAACAGTCCCCACTCAACAAAACCCCAGCTTTATCAGCGTGTCCCTTGCATGTGTGCGAGAGGAGAGAAACTGAGTAAATCCTTGGTTCTCAAAGTCGGGAGAAGTTTCTTCCTTGGGATTAAACTGAGCAAGTTTGCCCTCTGCTTACCGCTCCCAGCAAACCCAAAGCTTCGGGGCAGAAATGTCCGACGAATTCAGCGTTATGGTACCTTTAGGGACCAAAGGAAAAGGTCATCACCAAAGCAGGGAGCTGCAAGGAGAGTGGAGGTGAAGGTGGGAACGTATTTATTGATGACAGAGAGGTAAGAGTGCTGACCCTGCGTTGTATTTTGTGGGCTGAACGGCTTGGTTCAGGCGCGCTGTGCTGCTCAGGACGCCATGCTGGCCCGGCGAGGCCTGCTGGGGTGCACTCTCACTAACGGTACGGAGGATGGAAACTCCTCCTCATAAACGAGGAGTTCTATAGGATGCAACTTCTTTCAAGTACGTGCAGTAAACGATATTTACAGCCAGTATTTCATTTCAGCCTGCAGAGCCAGCGGATGCTGTTCTCGGGAGCATGCTATTTTATGTCCGAGCGTTGTGACAAGGGCCTGCAGCAAAGCTCTGCGGCGAAGGGTCGTGCCGTGTTGCGCTGTATCTGTGCCTGTTAATTACAGGGGGCTGCAATCTGCCACTGCAGCCACAATTCAGCTGCATCTTGATTTTTGCAGAGAGTTAATGAAGTGAGGGAGAACTGGAGACACAAAGTCTCAGCAGCTGGCTGGGGGACACATAGATTTCAAAGGAAAAAGCTTTTTTTGTTTTGTTTTGTTTACTCTACGAAGCAAAAACTTCAGCCTGGAGGCCCCAAAACTGTAGATCCCTGTAGCTAAGCCCAGACAAGTCTTCATGCATTTTGGCACATATTGGGAATAAAAGGACTTGGATTTCTGGATGATACTCGATGCAGTGAGGTTTCCTGGATATACAAAAGGAGATCACGGCTGATCTGGGCAGATGTGAGAGCAGCATTACAGAGGTGCTTTCTCCCTCAGGAATCTCTTAGAATCATGGAATCACAGAATGTTTTGGGTTGGAAGGGACTTTTCAAGGCCATCCAGTCCAACCCCCCTGCAAGGGGCAGGGACATCTCCAACCAGATCAGGTTGCTCAGAGCCCCATCCAACCTGGCCTTGAATGTTTCCAGGGATGGGACATCCACAGCTTCTTTGGGCAACCTGGGCCAGTGTTCCACCACCCTCACAGGGAAGAAAATTCTCTTGAAATTGTTCAGCTGTCTGGAGTGGTTTAGCCTCTCTTCATTTAACTCAGGCTACAATGCAGGGATGCAAATCCTGCTCTAGCAGAGACAAGTAGCAGACATAGCCTTCTTTTTCTCTTTCTGTTCCTCTTCCTTCCTTTCCCTTTCCCTTTCTCTTTCCCTTTCCATTTCTTTTTCCCTTTCCCCTTTCCCTTTTTTCTTTTTCTTTCTCATACTCCATACCCTATAGCATAGCATAACCGATCTCACAAGTGCCATACACTTTGTTTCAGTGCCTTCCATCTCATGTCACAAAAGCATACAGTACCATAGTCTGGAGGATTTAGACTTAATATATATTGTCTCTGCTCCTTTTTTTTTTTTCCGTGTTATCTCCTCCAGTCACTAATTTCCCCTCAAAACTCCTTCTTTAACCAAGGGGAAACTAACAGAAGTTGATGTGGCCCTCAGTGCATTCTCCTCCTTTCTGGTGTCTGTCCTAACCCGTGTGTCCTGCTTTTTTTCCAGGTGAGTTATTCCGTATTGCTCTCTTCTGAATGGACCTGTTCAGTGCCATGTGAACAACAGCTCCTGCATGATTTAGCAATTTGATAATCAGGGACCAAAACAACTGCCTATAGTTGTACAGTCAAATATTGACTGTTAAAAATCAGGAGTGCTCTTCACATCACATTATTTTCACATCTAAACCTAAACTGAAAGTTAAGCTACATCAGCTTGACCTGTTAAAGTGAGACAAGTGAGAGGTGGGCATGAGAGCCGGAGAGAAAAGAGCGCGTAGCTGCAGCCCTGCTCCGCAATGCCAAGAGGCAACGATTAATGCAGGGTGCATTCCTGAGCCCCGTCTGAGCATTTCCAATTCTCACAGTATCCAGCTGAAAGTGGCCTGTTAAATGTTTCCTGTCTGCTTCCAGGGGCAGCGGGGGCGATGCAGTTGAAAGACCCTGATAGGATCTGAGATCCTTGTTGCTTCCTTATTCCTTGGTCTTCCCTCTAGCCAGAGGCGACCCGCGGCCGCAGGGTGAGATATTTCCTCCACGCCTCTCAAAGTGCAGAGATGCTACAGCAGTGGGGTCTGTAGCTTTTCCCTCCACACAACACATCCCCCCCACCATGCCTCTTCCCCCTGGCAGTGCTGAAGAACAAAGCTGGGAAGGAAGGATGGACGGAGAGGCATCGCCCGTGGGAATAACCTGGAGAATGGGGATTGCGGCCCCCTGTGAAGCAGCCACGCAACCTGGATGCAATTTTCATTTCCTGCAGGGAAATTCAGCCTTGTTCTTCTGAAGTGGATAAACCAAGGCTCATAAAACTAATTATGGGAGGTGGTTTGATGTGAGAAATTAAGAGTCAAGGTTTGGCCTCTCTTAGGCACATAGGAGTGAAGCAGGGGCACTCCAGGTTAACATTTCCTTGAGATTTTTTTTTTTTTTTTCCCAAAAGAGTTTTGAAACTGCTGTGAAATTGTACTGTTAGCTCTCCAGAGCCAGAGGGATCTCTAACTCAGTAGCATTCCTACATGGATGTCATTAAAAAATATATATATATATTTGGGGCTCTTTTGTGATAAACTGTCAATTTATCAACTTTAAGCCCATAAAATTAGTGTGATAAAATGCAAGTCTTCCTTTCTGACTAAGTTTTGGGGGAGGAGGAGGAACTCTGATAATATCTACTTCACCCATGTTAGTGAATGACCAAGATGTAATTGGCTCCACATTCTCCGTTAACGAATATTGTTACTTAAAATTAAAATACTACCATTTAAGTGAAAAGCCATGTGGGATTACCAAAACTCTATTCAGAAGTCTTTAGTTCCCTTTGACGTAGGGTTTTTTTTTTTTTTAATGGGGAAAATACCTTCAAAGACTAAAAATGTCTACATGGCTTTTATGGTGGACTTCCACAAATGAAAGTTTTAATTTAAACGTTTTTAACCAGTGGGCTGTGTGGAGCAGGTATGTCCTTAACGAGGCGGTCGATAGAGTTCATTGGTTTATATTTTAAGGGACGAAATGTTGCTGACTGTAGCTGTTAAAATGTAATTGGTAATGGGCGAGTAGGGAAAATTTAGCATTTGGGTATTTAAAGTGATAAAATAATCCCTGACCGCTCGCCAGGACAGGGGTTTTCTGGGAAGGGGCATAATGAAGAAAATGTGGGCTGCGCTGCTTGAAGGGTTAATGTAGATTGAGTTCAAAATTCAGAGCAACTGGAGGTGAATCCACGGGTCTAGAGCTGGGTGGAGGGGCAAGGGGAGAAAATTTGCTTTTTATTTACTTTTTAATCGGTGGTAGAACACTGGCCTGGGTTGCCCAGAGAGGTGGAGGATGCCGCATCCCTGGAAATATTCCAGGCCAGGTTGGACGGGGCTCTGAGCAACCTGATCTGGGTGGAGATGTCCCTGCTCACTGCAGGGGGGTTGGACTGGGTGGGTTTTGAAGGTCCCTTCCAACCGAAACCATTCTTTATGAATCTAAGAATTGTGAAGAAAAGCAGCTGATAGGAGGCCTTTCTGCATGTGCTTCACGATCCCAGCTTTTTTCCAGGTTTATTTGTGCTGAGATGGCCTGACATTACCACTGTTATCCTGGGGGACGGTGCAGGCCCCCAGTTTGGGAACCGCAACATTTTGCACCCATTGAGTTTCTACTGGTTCGTTTAATCTCTGAGCTGGGGCAAGGAGCAGGCTACTGGGAATACCTACCAGCCTCTGCTCCACAACTGACCCACATCTGTGGTTCCAAAATAATTTTTTTTAAGTGGGATTGCATTCCTACATTCTAGGCCAGTTTTGGCAACTGTTTTGTGCATAAGGAACGTGGTGCCAACCTGCAGAATTCAGTATCGCTACCCCAAATGGTGAGATTTGGAAAGAATCTTAATAAATTAAAAATAAAAGTGCACAATAAAAGTCTGTGAGGATTTATAGGATTAGGTTATTTCGTTCTACCGCTCTCCAGCACTCTGCACAACTTGTGGGCATGACATGTATTTTCGTGGTACGTTAAGGAATAGATAATCTGTATTTCGTTATTCTCCCAGACAGTCAGTAATAATAATTTGAATGAGGAAGATTTTTAAAAAATGCATCTGGCAACTCTGTGGGTGTGGTTTTTTTTTTTAAAAAAAAAAGGAAAAAAAAAACCAACTCCACAATATAAAATAAATCAGAGGCACCAGAAACAACTCTGAAGTAATTATGAAACCAATAAATAATCCCCGAGCTGTAACGTACGCAGATGACTTTCCAGAGGCAGCAGCCAGGGCTGCGTGTGCAGCAGAAACGGGGAAACCTTGGCAGCCGGGGGGATCCCAGAGCCACCCCCCCCTCCCCGCCGCCCCTCACCGCGGGGGCCGCGCGGTGCTGGGCGCTGCCTGCGCGGCGGCGGGCGCTAGGACCCTGCGGAGGTGTTGTG
>JAAGAY010135625.1:0-17624 GCA_011801015.1 Ardeotis arabs | reverse complement strand
GATCCAGCCTATCCAGATCCCTCTGAAGGGCCTCCCTACCCTCAGGCAGATCAACACCACCACCCAACTTGGTGTCATCTGCAAACTTACTGAGGGTACACTCAATCCCCTTGTCTAGGTCATCAATAAAGATATTTAAAGATATATAAAGGGTCGACCTTTTATGCCAAGTAGCAAACCTTGCTCCTCCTTACTTCGGGGATCTCTGCCTGTTCTCGGCCCTTAGGATAGAAGTGTGGGTTTTTGTACATTATAATTAGCAAAGTTCTGTTAAAGGGCACTTTCTCACCGTTGTTTTTGAGACAGCAGTTGTGATTCATCCTCCTCGATAGCAGCTGCACGGTTATCTCTGCCAGTTTTGACAACAGGGATGAGCCATGGCACCTCCGCGCCACTCTGTCCACCTTTTTAAGGATGTTGTACATTTTGTTGTTAGGCCAGAGTTGGCCTTGTCTGTAACAGTTCCGTTCTGTTCCTGGGGAAAAAAAACAACTGCGTCTCAGGCAGGCTGCTTGCAGCAACTCATGTCAAGTTGGGAGCCTAACTTTTAAGCCAGATCAAGTCCATAGCCCACCTGGAAGTCCTTGATGACAAGGTTGAGACAATACTGATTTTCTGACCGACCCTTACAAGGTTAAATGAAAAAATGTATTCGATTAACACTTTCTTCAAATCTACCTCGAGCAAAATATATGTCAGACAGCATGCATAGTCAGATGATGACCAGTGCATAAAAGCAGCCTTCAGAGACAAGATCATTGAAGAAAGTAGTGATTTTTTTTAAAAACAGTCTTCACAGAGGAGAAAAATCCAGACAAAGGCCCATGCTAGAACTCCTTGTAGGAGGCTTTGCAGATTTGCCTGAAGTGACTATTAATTAGGTTACAGAATTAAGTCTGTAAGACCTGGCAACTTGACAGAGCAGTGTAAGAAAGTCCACAATTATTCTTCCTTTCTTCCTAGTGTCATTGAGGATATTTTAAAATAAGTAATAGATATCTACACAGTCTTTTACAAATCTCTTATTTTGCTTTTGTGCATAATTTTTACTGTAACAGTCAAGACCTGTACCATAGAAAGCAATAAATAGGTAGAATAGCCTATTTGCATCCAAAACATTATATCAGAACATTGTTATTATTTCCAATTTTACAAATGTCACTGAAACACTTAAGTTTTGATCTCTGACCAAAAACCACAAAGAGAAAGTAATAATAAGAATTAGGACTTTTTTTCCTATCTTCAAGTTTACCCAAAAGAAGTCACGAATTTCATACTACTTACATATTCAGCTTCAAGAAGTCAGGTATGTTCAGTGATATTCACAGGTTTTGAAGTTTAGCAGTACTTTTGTAGCTGAGGCTGAATTTCAAGTCTCTATTTAAAATTGAAATAAGCAAAAAAAAAAGTAATTTGATCTGTTATTGAATATATTTTGCAGAATTCAATTTATATTAGCCTGATTGGTGCTGGGAAAATGGACATTTCCACAGAAACACTAAAGGAATAAAACAACCATACACAAGACCCTCTGGAAGAAGATGTGTAGCAAGGATGTGTCTGCTGTGAAACTTGATAGATAGAAAGTGTTGATTCTTTTGTGCGCCTACTTTTGTGCATAAGGTTTCTAAACTGCAGAAATAATGCTTGCTACTTTTGTATGTTAAAATTACTCTATCTCATCAGAGATTAAAAAGGAGTTTAAAGAGGGAACAGTGCATAGACTTTCTCTATTAATCTTTCAATAAAAAGCAAATCATAGGAGAGATCCATAACTGAAGTGAAAAGGTCAATACCTTCGCTAAGTGTAAATGCAAGAAAGTGCTCCTGGCTGCTATTTCGGTTGGGATATTTTAAATCAGTTCAACACCCAAATTGCCTTTTCTTTTCACCACATTCTCTTTTCTTTTCATTTTTACTACTGCTATTACAGCAGCTCCCTTTGGCACCATTCTAGTTTATGTGTAGAGAGTGGTACTATTATTCACCACTCTTCCTAGCACTCTAAAGCTGGGCCCACAATATCTATCATTCATGTGAAATTTGTCACATGAAGCCTTTTTTTCTATTAAAATAAAAATTAATATATCTTGCAAGATAAGTCTAATTTCAGCTTTGGAACAAATTTGAATAGAAATTGATTCTCTAAAGACAAATAGTTGTTTTGAATAGTATCAAGAAATCAAAATTTTATTACGTTATTTTATAAAATAAAAAATCTCTTCTTGCATTTTATTAGTAAAATAGAAAAAAAAACCACCTAAACACTTAAAGTTACACATTGCATTGCTACAACGTTCAGTTTATCTGTTCTAACTGTCAGTATTTTAGTGTCAACAGGTGAAAACTTGAGAGACTTTTTTTTTCCCAAACAAAAATTTTAAAATTACCTATTTCTTGATATTGTTTTCTACAGTTTGAGAGTTATATATCCTCTTAGCTACATGAAAGTAAGATTACCAGCAAAAAGGTTTCTGAACCCTTTCTAGATTGATAGGATGAGTATTTACCATGATGTTTTCCATTACTGCTTTGTGCTTTGTTTTTTGCATATTATTCAGAATTTGAAGCAACTTGGGGTATGATTCTTGCATTCATTTGTGTTATATATTTTGTAGTCAGGCAGTAGCTCACGAGGGGCCCTAGGAAAATTACTGCAATATGAAGTTACATTCAGTGGTGAGTGATGTTTGGCTTAGATCACATCTGTAAGTGTTCTTAGTCACTTTGTGTTTATTTCTCTGAAATAAAGACTCATAAAGAAGTGTAAAACTTTTTAATATCTTTTAATATCTTGGAAGAAGTCGTTGGCTGAATACACAACTGTCCCATGGCAATAACTGGGGAACTAAATCAGTAAAGTGGCAAACAGAATCAAAGAATCATAGATTCGATATCATACATGATAGATTAATAAGCAGTGTAAAAAGAGAAGAGTGCATAGACTTAAGGTATCATATACCATAATACGCATAGGTATCACACATCATAAATCATAGCATTGGGTTCAAAGGGATCTTAAAGATCATCTAGTTCCAACTTCCCTGCTGTGGGGCAAGAATGTCTTCCACTAGACCAGGTTGCTCAAAGCCCCATCCAATCTGGCCTTGAACGCTTCCAGGGATGGGCATCCACAACTTCTCTGGTCAACATGTTCCAGTGTCTCACTACCCTCACCCTTATGTCTCATCTAAATCTACCCTCTTCCAGTTTAAAGCCATTACTCCTTGTCCTGTCACTACATACCATTGTCAAAAGTACCACCTCTGTTTTCCTGTAGCCCTCCTTTAGGTACTGGAAAATTGCCTTAAGGTCTCCCTGGAGCCTTCTCTTCTCCAGGCTGAACAGCCCCAACTCTCTCAGCCTGTCCTCATAGGAAAGGTGCTCCAGCCTCTGATCATCTTTGTGGCCATCCTCTGGACTTGCACCAACAAGTCCGTGTCCTTCTTATATTGGGGGCTCCAAAGCTGGACACAGTACTCCAGGTAGGGTCTCATGAGAGCAGAGAATCACCTCCCTTGACCTGCTGGCCTATTGAGGTTCTCATCAACCAACAACCCTAAGTCCTTCTCCTCAGGGTTGCTCTCTATCCATTCTCCACCCAGCCTGTATTTGCGCATGGGATTGCCTCGACCCATGTGTAGGACCTTGCACTTGACCTTGTTGAACTTCATGAGTTTTTCACAGGCCCACCTCTCAAGCTTATCAAGATCCCTCTGAATGGCATCCCTTCCCTCCAGCATGTTGACTGCACTGCACAGCTTGATGCCATCAATCAGCTTGCTGAGGGTGCACTCTATCCCACTGCCTATGTTGCCAACAAAGATGCTAAACAGTGCCAATTCCAGTACTGACCCCTGAAGAATGTCACTTTTCACCGGTCTCCACCTGGACATCAAGCCATTGACTGCAACTCTTTCAGTGTAACCATCCAGTCAATTCCTTATCCACCGAGTGGGTGGTCCATCCATCAAACCCATGTCTCTCCAGTTTAGGAACAAGGATGTCATGCAGAATGGTGTCAAATTCTTTTCACAAGTCCAGGTATATGACATCAGTTACTTTTACCTTATCCACTAACGCTGTAATGTTGTTGTAGAAGGCCACCAAATTTGTCAGGCACAATTTGCCCTTAGTGAAGCCATGTTGTCTATCACCAATCACCTCCTTATTTTCCATGTGTCTTAGCATAGTTTCCAGGAGGATCTGTTCCATGATCCTGCCAGGCACAGAGATGAGGCAGGTGAGACTGACAGGTCTGTAGTTGCCTGGGTCTTCCTTGTTACCCTTTTTAAAAATAGGGGTTATGTTCCCTCTCTTCCAGTCATCGGGGACCTCACCAGACTGCCACAACTTCTCAGATATGATGGATAATGGCTTAGCAATTTCATACACCAGTACCCTCAGGACCCATGGATGCATCTCATGGGGTTCCTCAGATGGTCTTGAACCTGATCTTTTCCTACTTTTCTTCATTCTTCCAGTCCTTGCCTTTGCCTTTGCCTTCTGTGACTTGGACAGTATGGCTAAATCACTTGCTGGTGAAGAGTGAGACAAAAAAGTCAGTGAGTACCTCAGCCTTCTCCATGTCTTTGGTAATCAGCTGTCCTGTTTCCTTCCAGAGAGTGCCCAGATTTTCCCTAGTCTTCCTTCTATCCCCTAGAGCAGTAGCTAAGCAATAGTTTAGCTATTGCCCTAGTAACGTATTTAATCTGCATGATGTGGTAGAATTTAGTTACCAATACAAACCAGTCCATTTCCCCTGGCAGATAAACTGGGAATCTCTGTGATGATACACAACCTTTCACTAGGCCTGGTACTTATGTTTCTTCTCTGTACAATGATAGTACAATACCACTTTCTGAAGGACAATTTACCATGAAAAAAAAGAAACCAGCTAGCGCCCAGAATGGACAGTTCCTCTCTGTTTACTGCTTCTAATAAACTTGATGATACATCTTGTACATTCATTTTTTTTAAATGATGGCAACATAAAATGATCCATTGAACAAAAAACTCTGGCCATTATCTATTTAGATTTAAGTACTGAAGCATCTGTATTGTTAATCATTTTTATGTGACTATTATGTGAACAGAGTCCCATGATAAGAACTTGGCTGAGTGACTAAACGTGGGGATCAAACCAAAATGATTGTTGGAAGGTAAGTGTTTAATGGCTGCAAATGTAAGGCTTCTAGGTCTTATTGTGTCTTCATTAAATGATACTATGCAAAAAGACATGCAGCATGACAATAATTTTTTTCAGGTATGCTAGTTTCAATAGACAAAAGAAAAATAGTGAACAACTGAGAAATATGACAGAAAACAAGAAATATATGTAGTGTCCTAAACAGAATATATTACATTGGATTTTCATATAAGAAGAAATAGGGAGAGAAACCAAGAATTGCCAACTCTATAAAGTTAAGCCAAGCCCAATTAACTAAACAACTTCCTTGTGTTCACTGGAAGATGGATGAACTAGTAAATGGCTAGTGATCACACCCGTGTTTAGTTCAGAAGATTTAATTATCTAATAGTTATAGAGACATATGAAAGAGAGAACAGTACAAAACATTATTTAGGAGGCTGGAGTGGCTGACTTATGGAGAAAGATCAAGAGAACTAAACACATGTACCTGGTTAAATGATGTCCAAGGAAACATTCAGCAAGAAGTCTAAGATGAAAATACATAATTACTAGGAATAATTTAAAAGAAGAAAACAAAACAAAACAAAACACCATACCTCAGTATCTTTGAAAGGAAAATTCATCAAATATCAAAGTCACCCAACAGTAACAGTTATTAAACCACAGAACAGTTTTTCTCAAGAAACTCACAAAGAAGCCATTCACTTGCTATTAGAGAAAAAATGTGATACACAGCATATGACAGAAAAATCTAGCACTGAAAAAGTTAGACTAGTTTCACTAGGGTAATTTTTCATTTTTAGCACTGATATAGAAGAATTGTATCTATAATTCTGTTGCACTCAAAACATCCTTTTCAAAAGCAGAAAGAATATGGATGTTTTATTTAAATGAGACCTATGGGTGGAGATTCAGTAAACAGATCCAAATAGTTTCATCCTTCACCATAATTTTGCCTTTCCTTCACTTGTGGTTAAATTCTAGATGGCAAAGCACTGTAAAATTTCACCTCTGAACTTTTTTATTACTTTATTGGAAGGAGATATTCTTTTACCTTCCTCTGAAGCATTATATGTTACAGCAGCTGAAAATCAAATGCTTTTGTGCAGTAGTACCAATGAAGTGTTTCAGTTATTTGTTTAGTGAGGTTTGCTCACCTTCTGGAGATAAATGAATTTGCCAGTAGAGCAGTGCCAGGAAGGAATTTTTCTTCCATTGAGGATGGATACAATTGCTCTTTTGTTCTGCTTCTTTGTTTTGGTTCTTTATCTTACTTGGACCCCATTCTGTAAAGCGTAACTTTCTTAGCTAACAAATAGGAATTTAAGTTTCCTTTTGGGTCCTAGTAAAGAGTGGCTCTTCCTTGATCCTTCCTGCTCTCAGCTTGTGGCACACTGAAGTTGTGTTGTTTTACTGTGGGTTTTTTTTGTTGTTTTTTAAATCTTCAACCATACATCTTAAGCTGTTCTAGGATACTGAGTAGTTTTCTGTAGTGCATGGAGGGCAGCATGGAGACTCTTCTGAGCTCATGCTTTAACTTCCTCCAGGTCTTTTGGGAAATGCAAAGGACTTCAGACATGATTGTCTCCTGTTTTCTATTCCCATATCCTTAAAATAGAGCAAATAAACTACAGCAGCAGTGTAGACTGGCTGTATTTAGCAAAGTTTCCCAAGCAGATTGTTCTGGACTTCTGCTTTTTCTAACAGCTCATTTTCTCCCAGAAGAATGAAATGTCTGAGAAGTGAAAGTTATGTATACAAGGGAACTAACATATGTATACATAATGTCCTGGATTGTTTTAGAGTTCAGCATACTTGGAGTTAACATTAATTTGAAGTATATCTCTTTCATTGATTAAATATTTGCATCTTAATTCTGACTGGGGTAAGCAGGCAGACATATTTCCTAACATGATATTTCTTTCCCCGTGGCAATGCCCAGGCACAGAAGATCTGTATACAGAACTGCAAGATTTAAAAAACTAAAGCAGAATATCTAGTGATTTGTCAGAAGGTAGAAATTAATCACATCAAAACAGGGTGCCACATTAAGGAACAGCCTAAACAAGGGAATTGTACTGTAAAGTGTATACCATCCCTATGTTCACAGCAGTACACTGTCTACATATGTGGCTACCTCTATGCTACAGCTGTACTATTAATTTCTCAGCAGTAGATTTAATCTAACAAGAAAAAAGTAAAAAGTTGTAGATCAACTGTTGTAAGACAACAGTAACAAACTAGTATTAATGTTATCAAGTTTGGTAATGCAAACTCTTCTGCTCTAGAAAGGGTTAACAGACATCATAGCTTTTAAAGAGGATTCCCAATGTGTTCCCATCTTGCATTTCTGAATCACGGTCACTTTGGTTATCAAAGACAGTTAACTAAAACCACTGAGGATTAGAGATTATTTTCCATGTCTGCTAAACTGTATTTGGCAGAAGATAAGCTTAACATGAACCAGCAGTTCTGCAACCATCTTTCAAACTGGTCACAACAGACAAAGAAAGTAACATTTTTCTTTTAGTAGAGTATTGTTATATTTCAAAGTTAATGGGGCTCTTTGAGTTCCTATGGATAGGCCTAGAAATCTCAGTTATGTAGAGCTTGATATAAAACCCCCTGAAGTTGGTAGGCACTTTTCACCAATCTGAGTTTATTTAAAATGTCCATTTAAATTCATATTTACAGGTCTCCAGAAGAATTAAATATGCTCTCAGTTTCTCATAGAACAGTTTGGAACTTGCAATATTTTTTTGTGTTTTCTCCATACTCTAATTTACTTTGCACCCACACATGACTAAAGGGATCTTTTAGTAAGATGCAGCCTTAGGTAGGGGAAAGCAAGCTATTACTAAGGATCCTGTAAGACTGCTCAAAAGTAGTCTCAAACCAAAATGTTTGGGTCTTATTCATATTAATGAAAGTGGAAATATCCTGAAAAGTAGGTGCTTACTAAAACAGCACAATCTTTTAAAAAAGTACTTGTATAAACAACTCACGTAAAAGAAACAAAGGACAAAATATTAAGTAAAGACTGTGAAAAGAGTTTAGGACCAAGAAGTGGAGCAAGGACTGTGCTTTTTTGTTGGTTTATTTCTCCTCCAAGATTTATTAGTTTTAATTCTGATTAGTTTACATCCTTGACTAACTGTGTTGGATTTGTGTAGTGGAGGTGGTTACACAGGTGTCTTCTGTGAGACGCTGATAGAAGTTTCCCCTTTGTCCAGTGGACCCCGCTGGCTTCAGAGCAGGCCTGCCACTTTATGGCACTGAGCCAACTGGCAATAGTGGTAATGCCTCTGTGATAACATATTTAAGAAGGAGAAAAAAAAAACATGCAGAAATGCAGGCAGAGAGGGGGAGGCATGGGCCTCACTCTACAAAGGGAGTGGAAGGGAGAAGGGAGAGGGAAGAAAGAGGGAAGGGAAGAGAGAGGAAAGGGAAGAGAGAGGGAAGGGAAGAGAGAAGGAAGGTGTGGGAAGGGAAGGTGTGGGAAGGTGCGGGAAGGTGCGGGAAGGTGTGGGAAGGGATGGTGCAGGAAGGGAAGGTGCGGGAAGGGAAGGGAAAATGTGAGAGAAATAAACCCTGCAGATGCCAAGGTCACTGAGAAAGGAGGGAGAGGAGTAGAGTTGCTCTGGGCAAGGTTCCACTCCAGCCAGTGGTGAAGACTGTGGTGAGGCAGGCTGGCCTCCTGCAGCCCGTGGAGGGCCCACAACTCATGGAGGACCTGGAGGACCCCACACTGGAGCAGGCAGATGCCTGAAGGACGCTGTGGCCTGTGGAGGGCCCATGCTGGGGCAACCTGTTTCTGAGGAACTGCATCCCGTGGAAAAGGACCCACGCTGGAGCAGTTCTTGAAAGACTGGACTTATGGGAGGGAGCTCACACTGGAGCAGGAGAAGAATGAGAGGAGTTATTCCCCTGAGGAAGAAGGAGCAGCGGAAAGTGACATGTGATGAACTTACATGTGATGAACTGATCATAACCCCCATTCCTTATCCCACCCTGTGCTGCTCAGGGGCAAGATGTAGAGATAGTCAGGAGTGAAGTTAAGCTGGGGAAGAGGGGACGGCTGGGGTAAAGATATTCTTAAGAGCTATTTTTTTTTGTTTAGTTATCCTAGTTCAGTTTTGTTATTAATAAATTGAATTAGTTTTCCTCAACAAGTCTGTTTTGCCTATCATGGTAATTGTTGAATGATTTCTCCCTGTCCTTATCTTGACCCTTGAGCCTTTTGCTATATTATCTCTCCTCTATTCCCTCAGGGTCGGGTCAGGAGGGTGAGTGAGCAACTGCATTGGGTTTAGTCCCAAGTGGAGCTAAACTATGACACTAACAAATTTTTAAACCTGGAAATATTCAAAATTTAGCATTTAAACTACTTGTGAGAGATCTCCAAGTACAATATTGAAATCTGCTACATTAGTCAGAAACATAACATCTTGAATGGAGGAAAGGATGTCTTACATCCCAGATGGATTGAAGAATCTAGTGTCTGATCAACTGCTTTTGTTATTAATATATGTGTAAAGACTAGAATTAAGAAAGAAACAACAAACTTTTATAGGGTCACAGAAACTGCTAGTGCTTATTTGTGGATATTTTAGTTTTAACACTTCATGCATGTACTACTGGAGAGACAATTTCACTTCACAGTTAATTTATTTTTTTCATGTGTCACAACTCCTTCCTGCACTCATACTTCAGGTTACATTTTTCATGTATTTGTAGGAAAATAACTTGATGTACCATACTTTGTCATATCTGACTAACCTGTGCACATTAAAAACCTCTCCAGCTTAGTGAAGAGCAGAAATTAAAATAACAGAGCAAGTTAAAATAAACTAAAGTCTTTGCTCAGACATTAAAATAACATGAATTTGAGATATATTTAATTGTTGAGAATATGTCACTACTTTATTTGGCTGCAGATCTCCTTTGTGCATTGCTGTTTTTCATAAAGAACATTTTGTCCATTTATATAGAATCATAGAATGGTTAGAGTTGGAAGGGACCTTCAAAGGTCGTCTAGTCCAATCTCCCTGCAAGGAGCAGGGACATCCCTGACTAGATCAGGTTGCTCAGAGCCTCATCCAGCCTGGCCTTGAATGTTTCCAGGGATGGGGCATCCACTACCTCTCTGGGCAACCTGTTCCAGGTATATTTATTCTTTAACAGAGGAAGAGTCTTTTGTATTTCAAAATTCTTATGAACATATATTTTCTCTTCCTCACATCTGTTACATAAAGAAATAAAACAAAACTTCAGCTTTTTGGATTAGTTTACCACATAAAAATAACAGTGAAGCATAGAAAAAAAAAAAAACATCCCATCAGTAAAATACAAAATCATTAAATGCAGTGAATGACCTGTCAGATGGTATGTTCAGTGACAGGTTACTAGAGTCTCAATTTCAGCAAAGCACTTGGGATAAGTGTTAGAGTGTGCTGGGAATCGGGATTTGTGGAAAACTAGGTGAGTATAAACGTGGGAAGGGCTGAGGCACAAGCTTGAGAAATAAAGTCACACAAGGAGAGGAAAGAGGCTTGTCTCCTTTCAGGCAGGCATGTGCAAGTATTTGTACAGAAGGCTTGTCTTGGAGCAATGCACTGCTGCCATATTAGTCACGGACTCACACAGGTCCGTGCTGGTGCCCAAATGAACACAGTAGCTCTTGCCTGTAGCTGAAATGAGTACTGGATATTCAAGGTGAGGTCTTACAGATGTATAGGGAGGAGCAGAAGATGTTTTGTTTTGCCTTCACCTCTGCTGCACACCAAGCTCACATACGGAAAGTCCAGGGTGTATGGCTTGTCATTTTAGAAGTACACTTTAGTCTATGGAGGAGTTGTGTGCAATTTTCACAGAGGCAGTGAAGTGTGACCTTCTTACTCCTTGTTCCTAAGGCTCATGTAGGAAAAAATGATCTTATTGTTCCTTTTTCCCTGCTCATCATTGTCAAGGGGTAGAAATGTATCACATTTGTGATGCCATCGCTTAGACCTGTGATAAATTGTCACATTATTTCTTTCTTCTAGCAACCCCTTTGTATAACTGACCTGTATTGCACTCTGCTTATATAGAACACAGCATGAGTGTCATTTAGCAGAAACATTCTTTTATCTTAGATTTTGCTTCTGATTTGTTGTACAGCAACAAACTGAAAACAATTAATAGAAATCGGTGTTCAATGACCAGCTCAATTGAAATATTTGAAGAAAAACACTATCCTGTTGGGCTTTGGTATTTTCTTTTACAGATCTTTATCCATCCTTCCTCCTACATTTATATCTTACCTAGTAATACACTAACTTAGTTAAGTACTTCTGCTTTGATTTTAAATCCATCATTATGAGCAATGACCTTTACTTTTAACTTTAGCTCTTTCACGTCTGAAAGAAAGGTGATCAGTAATATACATAACTGAATTATGACATTTTTATTATGTAAAGATATGAAAAGATATTTTTAACACTGCTTGTACTGTTCAAACTCTTCAGCCAAAATTTCAGAGGTAACTAGCCACTTTGTGAGCCACTGAGTCTTTGAAGAATCAGGCCATTTTAAATTGCTTTACACAACAAACCTTGAAAGAAGTCAAATTCTGTACATTTACAGAGAGAGGAATACATCTTGGATTTTTTTAAAAAAGATGGTTAGTGATACAGTATTTCTCTCTGTGATTCACAGCTGTGAAGACATGTGTCCACTGCATAAATGTAGTAAACTTATATTCCAAATTAATAAAAAAGATGTTGCACTTCAATCTCCAGGTCACCTCAGAGGCATAAAATGATTGGTCTAGTCTGACATAAGTACAAACCAATACAGACATGGGATTTTTATTGGTCTGAAGATTGTAAGTTTTCTATTAGCACTGCCTAGTGCAACAAGCATGCTTCGGGTATTGGCAGACATGGCTGTATCAGAATTCACCTGTGCCCTTCACCTCTCCATAGCTGTGTCCAGTTCTGAGATTTGGAGTGGTCTCTGCACAGTGTGCTGGGGGGCAGTCTGAGTTGAGCACCTCATACTCTCTTGATTGTTCTCCCTCTTCTTCCATTTCTGCAGGCTTTGCAATAGAGGCTTAGAGCCGCCACAGCCAAGATGTCTCACTTGCAATGAAGAAAGCCCCAGCTACCTTCAAAATTTGGATTAGTACATTTTGATTCCACACAGACACTGTCTTTCTTCTTCAGTCTTTTTTTCTTTGATTTCTATTGGATCATCAAATTTCTATTGGATTATGCATTTCCTCAGTCTTGTCTCCATACTGCAACACAGTATTGTTTTATTAAGAACATTATTTTCACACTTATTTTCAATTCTTAAACCTAGCTTGAAAAACGCATATTTCCTTTTTAAACAGTTTCCTTTCTGTTTCTTTTTCTCATTTGTGTGTACATTTCTGAGTTTATTAATTTTCATAGATACTTTTGCACTGCTGACTAAAGAGCACAGTTTTCAGCAAGTTAGATTGGTGAGTTCTTATGAGTGTTTTCTGTCAAACAGTGCATCAGGTCACACAAAAATAATAAGACTCCTTAATTTACACAACAAGCTAAGAACTCTGTAGGCATTATCAAAAGAGATGAGCTTGAGATGAAAAGAAAAGATGCAGCAGAAAGAAAGGGAAAGAAAGAGAGAAAGACAAGTTGGAGAGAGTCCAGAGGAGGGCCACAAAGATGATCAGAGGGATGGAGCACCTCTCCTATGAGGACAGGCTGAGAGAGTTGGGGCTGTTCAGCCTGGAGAAGAGGAGGCTCCAGGGAGACCTTATAGCAGTCTTCCAGTACCTCAAGGGGGCCTACAAGAAAGACGGGGATAGACTGTTCAGTAGGGCCTGTTGTGATAGGACGAGGGGTAATGGTTTTAAAATAGAGGAAGGTAGATTTAGATGAGATATTAGGAAAAAATTTTTTACAATGAGAGTTGTAGAAACACTGGAACAGGTTGCCCAGAGAGGTGGTGGATGCCCTATCCCTGGAAACATTCAAGGCCAGGCTGGATGAGGCTCTGAGCAACCTGATCTAGTCAGGGATGTCACCGCTTCTTGCAAGGGTGTTGGACTAGATGACCTTTGAAGGTCCCTTTCAACCGTAACCATTCTATGATTCTAAAAACCAATTAATTTCCAAAATAGTTAAGGAATAAAAATATTTGAAAAACAGCAATAATGAACAGTAATTTTATTTGCTAAAGAACTTTAATAAGAACTTGGCCATTAGTCTACTACTGTTATAAAATTACCTATTAAAATTGCTTGTTTAAGTGCAAAAATCAAAATAACATTTTTCCATGGGCATTTGTTAAACCAGTTGTTCTGCCCAAATAAATTTCAGGTTGTGTTTTCAAATTTATGATAACCTGTACATACATAAGTGATGGCAGTCTCTCTCCTCTTGGTGTATTTACTTTTCAGAAAAGTATTCTCATTTGGTTTTCATATATCCATATATTTCAGTCAGTAGTTACAGGGATTTTTGTCTGTATGTTGGTTTTTTTTAAAGCTTCATTTGAAAATTCACTGCCCCTTTATCTCAGATTAGTTCTGTTAACAATTTCCTCCTTTCCTCACTGATCTTTTCTATTCTATTTCTAATCCATTTCTTAGCACCTCCTCTGTAATTCCCATGTACTCATCCATTTTTCCACTCTGCTACATCCTCATTTTACTGGAGAATTTTTACAGTCCCCCTGAATCGTAACTCTCAAGAACAGATGGATAGGACAAATCATTGAATAATGAAACCAGACTTGTTTAGATTGATTACTTTGTACTCTCTATGACTTTAGTTTTTAAAATGGAGAATTCCCTCAATGTCTTATACTGAAAAACAAACTCAATATAAAAGATCATCCTGAACTGATTGTATGATCAAGATTCATGGAACATGTGGGCTAAGAAAAATATCTAGCTGATTTCCATCTCCAGTAATCTTAAAAAAAGAATATAAAAATATTTATTGTTACATTCTTAAAGTTTCAGAGCTACCCTCTTTTGGTCACCAGAGTTTCCACATAACTTTTTTAAAAGTTTGAAAAATTAGAGTACTAACTATAGGTTGCCATGAAATATTACTAAAACAAGCAATTTTCTGACCTATCATTAAAACAATATAACAAAAAGTAAGTTAAAGAAGAAAGTCTATAGTTTCTGTTTAGCCATTCTGTTGTATAGTTCTGGTTATGTTAATCTAGTGAAACTCAAGCTGTAATAAATCATGGCATCTCATAATGACAATTTCGAATGAACATGTTTATTGGGATAGACAAGTACATCACTAAGAGTGTTATTTACCTCAGGTGCTGACATACTGTACCAGCTGTTGGATTTAAACAGAATTAGTCATTGCAGCTGAAAACTATGGGAATCTTCCAAATCATACACCAATATGAGAAAAAAACATGGGCATCATAGCATAAAATAAGTAATATAGATTTTTTTCCAACACCACAGAGACCATGAAGTATGAGAGGAAAAAAAAACAAACACAAGAACATCCAAGAAAACCAGGCAAAAATTCCACTCTAATCTTTAATAAAAAAAATCCCAAACAACCACATTTATATGAAGTGTTAATGTTGTGATTATAGTTTTTAAGGAAGTTCAAAGGATTTATTTTTTTTCCTTGAAAAATCAGTGGCTGAACTATAGAGGCTTGATGAATTTCAGAACTCTCTTTAGGTACATACCCAAATCACCTCTAGCCAGCATTTTTCACAAGTACAGATGTTTTCCAGCAGGCCAAATGCAAAAGTGAGATGGATTTTGTTGTGTAAGTAGTCTAGAATGGAAGGACACTCATCACTGCTGCAAGCTCTTGTTCTACCACCGAATATGGGGACTCACTCATGAAAACACCTGGGGAAACAACCTGAAAGGAAGGGACTTTGTGTTGCCAGTAGGATAAAAAAAAACAACTCTGACCCCTTAACCCATAATAAACCAACCAATAAACCAACCAACAAAAACCCACAAAACAAAAAACCAAACAAAAACACACACAGGTGACAGGCACACAGTATGAAATATACTTTGAGGAAGAATACTTCAGGAAAACTATATACTTTTTCAGGTTGTGGTGGCTTCAATGTCTAGAGCTGTGAAGATTTCATCAAACAGGGATATGCAGCACGGAAAAAAAATAGCTGCTTCAAGAGAGTATTACTAGTCTTGTGGGGGGAAAACATCTGTTCTACAGGAAGGAAAGGAGGCGGCAGCTACCTCGTACACAAGAGAACTGTTTCGTAGCCTTATCCAAGTCCCCTGTCCTTCAAGGTTAAGGACTGTTTTGTGGTGCTGAGACCAAAAGAAAAAGAATGACCAGAACAACTAGATGATAGAGATTATATGTCTCAATACTAAGAGGATTTTTGTGGTTATTGCAACAACAACAAAAAAAAAGAAGAATGAGATAGTTAAAGGTCCCCTTCTGAGGGAGTGAATCCTCTCTGACAACCAGTCCAGGAATTATGAAGCTTGACTTGAACAAAGTCAAAGATACTAAAGATATATTGGCAATACTAATGCTGCCTTTTGGCCATGCCTTATTAATCTTCAGTATAAACTACTTTACTAATTATTCTGGACAGTCATGTACCTTCCTCATAGAAGACTGATGTGATGGCAGTCTTCCACTAGTGTAAGTCAAGAAGATGAATATACAGCTGGTATTAATATTCCTCCAGCTTGAGCACATAAACTTTGTCAGTGACTTACAAATGTTGCAAGATTAATATGTAATTCCATAAATGGTTGATATGAAAAACAAAGTTAAAATTTTGGTTTCTTTTAATAGATGACATTTGATGAAGCAGCATCACTGGTAAAACATGAGGTTCCACCAAAAAAAAAAAACCACAATCCCAAACAAAAAAAACCCCATACCTATAGTCTTGTTCTATTGTGGTAGGTTAACATTATCCAGCTGCCAGGTGCCCACCAAGACACTCTCTCACTCCCATCCTCAGCAAGGAGGAAGTAGGAGCACCCTCCCCTCCACCCCTCCATTCCTCCCAGGCTCAACTTCACTCCCAAATCTTCTACCTCATTCCCCTTTAAGTGGCGCAGAGGCGATGGGGAATGGGAGTTGCAGGCAGTCTATAACACTTTGCCTGTTCCAGTGTGAGGTCTCTCCCGTAGGATACAGTCCTTCACAATCTTCTCCAACATGAGTCCTTCCCACGGGCTGCAGTTCAAGAACTGCTCTGGTATGGACCCTTTCCATGGAGTACAGTCCTTCAGGAATGGACTGCTCTAGCCTGGGTCCCCTATGGAGTCACATGTCCAGCCACAAAGCCTTCTTCTGCATGGTCCCCTCTCTACAGGCCACAGTTCCCATCAGCATAGGACCTCCATGGGCTGCAACTGCCCTCAGGGCAGATCCACTCACTTCTGCACAGGGCCCTCCACACTCTACAGTGTGGATCTCTGCTCCACTGTGGTCTTCCATGGGCTGCAGAGGGACAACCTCTGGCACTATAATTTTCACCACAGGCTGCAGGGGAATCTCTGCTCCAGTGCCTTGAGTACCTCCTCCCTCTCTTTCTCCCAACTTGGTACCTGCAGCATTGTTTCTTTCACATTTTATCACTCCTCTCTCACAGCTGCTGCATAGGATCTTTTTTACCCTTTCTTAAATATGTTATCACAGAGGTGACACCAGTGTCACTGACTGACTCAGCTTTGGCCAACGGTGGATCCATTAGAGTTGGCTGGAAGTGGCTCTGTCGGTCATGGGGCAGCTCCTGATGTCTTCTTACAGAAACCACACCTGTAGCTCACCACTACCAAAACCTTGCCACATAAACCAAATACATCTATCCTGGACTTAGTGAAGAGTGATTTAACAGATTTGGCAGAAATCTACCAAAAAGTAAAGGGACGAGCAACGGATGTCATCTACCTAGACTTGTGCAAGGCATTTGACACTGTCCCACACGACATCCTTCTCTCTAAACTAGAGACACATGGGTTTGATGGATGGACCACTCAGTGGATAAGGAGTTGGCTGGATGGCCGCACTCAGAGAGTGGTGGTCAATGGCTCAATGTCCAAGTGGAGACCAGTCATAAGTGGCGTCCCTCAGGGGTCCGTGTTCAGGGCCCGGCCCTGTTCAACATCTTTGTCGGTGACATGGACAGTGGGATAGAGTGCACCCTCAGCAAGTTCACCGATGACATCAAGCTGTGTGGTGCCATCGACACGCTGCAAGGGAGGGATGCCATCCAGAGGGACCTGGACAGGCTGGAGGGGTGGGCCCGTGCCAACCTCATGAAATTCAATCAGGCCAAGTGCAAGGTCCTGCACCTGCGTCATGGCAATCTCAGGCACAAATACAGGCTGTGCAGAGAATGGATCGAGACCAGCCCTGAGTAGAAGGACTTGGGAGTGCTGGTGGACAAGAAGCTCAACATGAGCCGGCAATGCGCCCTTGCAGCCCAGAAGGCCAACCACATCCTG
>JAAGAY010135624.1:0-32831 GCA_011801015.1 Ardeotis arabs | reverse complement strand
CCCCTGCGAAAACGTATTTAAAAGGGGAAAAAAAAAAAAAAAAAAAAAAAAAAAAAAGAAAATAAAAGGAGTGAAGAAGCAGAAGCAGAGGCAGAGAGGGGGAGGCACGAGCCCTGTGGGCCTTGCAGGCCTCACCCTCTAGCCTCCCACTGGGCAGCTGACTGGGCCCAACTCGGCCTGGCCCGGCTGCAAGAAGTGGAGAGGAGATGAGATGTGAAGAGAACCTGAGAGGCGTCTGCCTGAGCAGGTTGTGAAGAATTTCTTGTGAGAGGAATGGCTGCAGACACCAAGGTCCGTGAAGAAGAAGGGGGAGCAGTAATGCTGCTGGCAGAGATTCCCCTGCAGGCCGTGGTGCAGCCCGTGGTGGAGCAGGCTGTGCCCCTGCAGCCCGTGGAGGCCCATGGAGGAGCAGAGATCTCCCTGCAGCCCATGGAGGTCCACGGAGGAGCAGAGATCCACCTGCAGCCCAGGGAGGACCCCACGCCGGGACAGGCGGATGCCCGAAGGAGGCTGTGGCCCATGGAGGGCCCGCTGGAGCAGCCGTTCTGGAGGGGCTGCACCCTGTGGAAAAATGACCCACGCCGGAGCAGTTCCTGAAGGGCTGTAGCCCGTGGGAGGGACCCCACACTGGAGCAGGGGAGGAATGTGAGGAGTTCTTCCCCTGAGGAGGAAGGAGCTGCAGAAAACCGCATATGATGAACTGACTACAAACCCCATTCCCTCTTTCCCCCTGTACTGCTTGGGGAGGGAAGGAGGTGGGTTAAGCCCAGGAAGTGGGGAAGGGTGGGGGGAAGTTGTTTTTGTTCCCTCTCATTATCCTTCTTTGGTTTTATTAATAAGTTGAAATAATTTTCCCCAAGTTGAGTCTGTTTTACTCATAATGGTAAATTCAATGATCTCTCCCTATCTTTATCTAAAACCTTGAGCTTCTTGTTATATTACGTCTCTCCCATTCCCTCAGAGGCTGGAGATAGTGAGTGAAAAACTGCGTAGCTTGGTCATGAGCAGGGCTAAACAGTGATAGGGAGTAGTGTGAGGAAGTCAGGATTTTTCTTGTCCATACATCTATCCTTAGGATTAGTTTTATTTTGGAAGGCTGTTATCCTGACAAGTTTTTATAGTGTTGCAGTTGCTATCTCCAAGAAAAACTTGCTTAGAAGCTACTAAAACTGCTTTTCCAGCAGAAAGTAGGAAGCTTTATTTGCAGCTGGAAGAAGGAAAGTTTCATGTGTGTATTCAGAGCTTGCAGTAGTGTCCTTGCTCTCCACCCGGAGGTGTATGGGATACACTGAAGTCTGTATGAGGAACAGACTCCAGAAAAATTCATATTTATTATGAATGCTGACTGATATGGTCATGAAGCTTCTCCCACTGGTAGAAAAGCTCCTGTGAAAGCTACTTTCATTCTCTAAGGAGACCAGGAGCAAGGAAACTGCACCAGTGTAGGCTCAGTTATTGTCACAGACCATTCCAGGATAACAGAAAAGAGATAAAACTTTCTCAATAATTGATGAGATTCCAGTCCCACTGGAGAACTCAAAAATGGGTAATTATAGAACCACATATCCCCTTTTTCCCATTCAGACAGCATACCAAAGGAGCCAAGTGCCTGGAGACAAAGACAATTTTTAATTTTTTCTTCTTTTAATACACAAAAGCAGAGAAGAACATGTTCTAGAAGACTTAGGCTAAAGCAGCCATGACCACTCCTGTGTACAATTATGCACATGCATATGAACATGCACATACACCTGCAAAATCTTCCAGAAAAATGAACTACTTCTTTTTATCAAATACCTAGTCTGACTCTCTCATCCTGCATTTTCTTTTTCATTGTATAGGAAACTGTCATTCTTGTAGAAGGTAGTACTCTGCTATAGAGGTCCATTACATGATTAAAACCACAATAATACAAAATAAAAAACTCTTCCTTCCACTACGATACACAATGAAATATCTCCTATGACACACATCCCCAAAATAAACCTATAGTATGTCATAAAAATAAAATACAAACTTAAAGGAAATAATTAAGAAGTTGGGGAACATTTCTACCGACTGTGGGCAGTGAGGGACAGACTCCTGTGTCATCATGTAGGGGATACGTAACTACAGAGCCATCTTATTTAGTTTTGAGCTACATTTACTGCTGGAGAAGATGAACAAGTCCCATTCCAAAGTCAGTGCCTGCTTCTCTAGCAAGACTTTCCATGAGAAGGTCTTTCTGCTCATAGACAGGGGACCCTCCAGGACGTGTGGTTTGGCTGATGTGCCAGTAAACTGATCTGACTAAGCACTTAGACTCCATAGAGCTCAGCTGATATTTTCCAAACTAGCATTTTCCACTACACTATTTTCCATTCAAGCTTCTCGTTGTAACCTTCCTAAGTGCAGGATACAACTACAGTTGTAAGAATAGGATTATTGTGTAGACAGATCAACATTTTAACCATTGGACTGTCTAGATCTGCTCTGAGTAGATGAGATACCAGCTCTCCCACCAAAACAGGCTTACCACAGTGGCTAACAACATTGCTGCATAAGGGAAATTCTAAAGGAAAATTATGTTAGTCCAGGCGTGTAGGTACACGTAAATGCACTTGTAGTGTGGCAAAAGATATTTACTACTTTGTTTATGTGGATTTTATATAAGGGATAATAGAAGACTAAGATGAACTGAAAAAAAAACCAAAACAAAACAAAGAGAACATTGAGAAATTCAGACAAGGACAGTTTTGAGATTCTGAAATATTTAGAGGAATACAAAAATACTATGAGAGGTTGTTTTTCACAAGTCTTCCAGACCAAGATATTTTTATTTTATCTTCACCAGTTTGAGCTGACTGCTAATCTGGGATACAGCCAGATTTTTATTTTCCTTCTCTTGTGCCTAGTAAACACTTGCTTATTTAGTTAAAATGCAAATATTGTTAAGAACATTTTACCAGATGCTTCCCTGGATTGAAAACACAATTGCCTTTGGAACTTGCACTTGGGCTTTTTATTCTTCTTGTGGTAATTTAGACAACCTATATGAAAGTAGTTAAATGCTCAGAACTTCACTTCTAAGTTATATGCTCTAGGTCAAGTTTATCCTAAGAGATCATGCCCAGGAAATCAAGACTATAAATATAAATACTGTAATCTAAAACAATATAAGGAGAAGCTTAATGAGAATGCAGTGTAAATGCCAGCCTGAAACAACACACAAAATTCATTCTTGTGTTATTTGTTCTTTTACATCCATAAAAACAAATGAAAGGAGATGTCTATACCGACCTTTGGGTATGCAGGTCCGATCTAAAAACTATTGCAAATTTTCTGAAAAATTCAACAAACTCTGACTAAAATGAGTGTGTCTATGCTTCTCCCATCAGCCTATTCCACTACACCAGTCCCCGAACAGAAAGCATTGCTCTGGAAAATATTCACGCCAAAGGGTGACTACTTGCAATTCTAATGAAATGTCTTCATACTTTATCAAGAGAGGAGAAGGGAACCACAGAAATGTCACTGTCAAGAAGCATCTTCCTCTTCACATGGTATCTTTATGCTGAGTTTTTAAGGGTCAAGGAGGAGGACTGCCAGTTCTGTTGCTGAATTACTGAGATCTAATGAGTCAATCAATGTGCTTTCGTGTCAGCTGTCGTCCAACAAGACAATGAGATGGCCTATACTTTACTAGAGAGCAAAGAACTTTGAAAGAGAAGTAGGTTGAGACAACATTTTCTCTTGAACTTCATAGCCTTAATCTGTGTTGCTGCTGTCAGTTTTACAAGAGAACTGAATTTTGAGGTGAAAAGTGCTTACATGAACTACGTTATGTGTTATGAAGATACCTGAGAAATTATCCATGACCTGTTGATACCCTATGAAGAAACCTCCAAGGTAGGGAAGTGATGTTATTTCCCTTCTACAAATAAAAGAGCTATATGGCAGAAATCCAGTAATCAGCTAAAAAACACATAAGCCCAATCAGGAAGAGGACAACTGGACCTGTATTTCTTATGTCACTAGATGGATGGTTTTCTCAGTCTCTGCATGTACAAGTCTAAGGGAATCTATGAGAATTTGACTGTTTTCATTCCTTTAAGACTTGTAGCCCACTGCCAGAAAACAAACAGACCAGATTCCCATCCTTGAAATTTAGGTAAGTGATGGTGATCTGTAGTTTTTTTCAGAAATGTATCCAATGCAAATATGCAGAACAGTAATGACTGTCCCCTCCATCTCCTCCTTTTGCATATACATTTCACACCTCCATATCTCAACCTGGAAGATTATCATATGTATTTCTGTAATACCCAGAAGCTCCAATCTGCTTGTAAGGTCTACACAGATTAAGTATTAAAGTTTTGTTTTGTGACTATCTTTCTTCAAGGAACTAGCCTGACAACATTAATCTTTTTAATGTTATTCAACAAAATATCCAGAAGTTGGCATTGCATGATTTGTGATGATGTCTTAAAGATGAAGACTCTGTGCCCTGAAACAAAACTTTGAATTTAACATGGGCTTTTCCTGTACTTAAAGCACGAAGACTGGAGCAAAACCAATTTGCAGTTCTTATTACTGGTTTTATCCAGGAATCAAGGGATTAAAAACCAGCACTGCATTTCTTAAAGCGAGGCAGCAACAATACTGACCACGACCCCTTAAAGCTGGAGATCTTGTTATGAGTAATGTACAGCTGTGCTCCCAGTGGACGCTTCCACCCTGCTCCAGCAAGATCCCAAAGGGCATGTCTACACTTCAGCTGCTGAGGCACCGTGAGATTTATTGTCATAACCAGAAGCAGGTGCTCTGCAATGAATAAACAGTGCTGTGGCTCTGTCGCTTTCTGATTGCACCACTTAACAGATGGACATACAAATTTGGGTTGGCACCCACTACTGCACCATTTTCCCCCTTTTTTTCCCAAAAAGAACAGAGTTTTTCTAGATCTACACCAGTGGGAGTGTAAGGAGCAGAATCAGACCTCCAAAACTGTTAAGTAAGGAAACACAAGTGCACGCAAAGATAATGGTTTGCACAGCCCTGGAAAATATCAACTTAGATTGTTTTAAATACAAATAAACTCAAGCAAGCTCAAGCAATTAGCTTGGCACAACTCTGAAATGTGTTTAATGGCTGAGTGATCAAAAGGTTTTCCATCAACTTTAGCTGAATCAAACTGGCAAGTAAATCTTTCCTTACACATAATTTTCCGAAGGTTGAAGTGACAAATTGGACTGAACTCAATTAAAGTAGCAGGTTCTATGCATTTAATTGCAAGCAGTGTCTATGATTGTGAAGGAATTCAATTCAGAATGAAAATACAGATGTGGCTGTGGAGTAGCTCTGTAAAACACAAAGAGGCAAAACCAAGTTCAATCAGGAAAAAGTTACAGGCAACGTGAAATTATGTGTTCTGCCATACTTCTGGAGCACTAGCTGTAGGCAAGTATTAAAATACAAAATTGGGAAATGTTCAGCTAGCTACACCACTGCAGTCAAAAAAATGCTATGAGAAAAAAATAAGTAAATATTTGTAAAGAAGTTTCACTGTGGAAAGTGCATGAAAATACTAATGGTATTTCCAATTACTATGCAACGACACTTACTTCAGAGAATTAATTGTATCATCAGTTAGAATATATTAAAACAAAAAGTTTGTGCTAAAAATGTTAATTAAAGAATGACTTTGTAATAGGACACTCAGTCATTATTGGGGAAGTGCTTAGGGGGTAAATTTAGTATTTAGTCCTTCAGTGCACACACATGGCTCCCATTGATATTAATGGGAGCCACGCACACTTTCAAGGGCAGGTTTCAACCTACACTAGGAAAGCCAAACTAAAAAGGAAGCAAATATAGCAGCTTGAGTTATTCTTTAAATTGACCCAGGCGAACACGACATGTGCTAGCATTTTAAGCTCTGCACTCAGTGAAAATTAAAGTTGTTAAATAAGCAATGGAATCAATTTTAAGCAATTGTGGTGTGTATTTATAGAAACAGCACCGCCATCAAATATCTAAACAACTAAAAAGGGAACCTATTACTGTTTAATTTCGGTCCTTGGAAGAATATGATTTCCATAGTAAGGCAAGTGTGAGAATCATTTTAAAAGCTCAGCAGGGAATTTCTGTACAGCCTATGAGTTGTGTTTGAAATTGGGGGCTTTTTATATGTATCTGTGTCAGACTGCAGACACTATTTTGGATGTGGGATTTTTTGTCCTTTCACATCGTGGTTGGGGGTGAATTGTAGAGATTGTTGTGAAAGGGCTAACCTATCAAACAGACTAGAAAGATTTTTTTTAAAAAGAAAAAAAGACCAAATCCCCAAAGCTGATATGGTTAAACAAGCAAGGTGAAAAAACCTATTTGAACTGAAAAGATATCCCTCAGAAAGCTGAATTAAACCTTCCAAAAAAGGGAAATAGAAGAGATCTAGTTAAATATAAAAGCATAATACATCAGTACAAAAGGAAAAAAAATATTTTGAAGAATATATTGCTAAAACCATAAAAATGAAAACTTTTTTCCCCAGCACCAGAATAAGGAAATCTGACAGAGAGTTTGTAGGACTGAGAGATGATCAAGAAATAAAAAGATCATACAGAGAAGACAGGACTATAGAAAAAAAATAAATATTCTCCATGATCAATGTTGGTATGTTTAGAGAGACTCTCACACCAGAAATTTTCCTTAAAAAGACATGAATTTGAAGATGTGTTTCAAATCAGAGTATTAGTAGAAAAGCTTTAAGAGTAAATGATTAAAATTAACAATATTGCATCACCAGGACCAGATGGTATTCACCCAAGAGTTCCAGAAGAATTCGAGTATGAAATTACTAAACGGTTAATTATGCCGAGTAATCTTTTGCCTAAAACAGAATGCCCACTACAAGAATGGGATGTCAAAGTGAAAAAAAAAAAAGGAAACAAAAAGAAAAAAAAGAATTTTTTTTTTCAGAGGAAGTATTGAATAGTACAGAACAATATAATCATACTGGTCAATTTGATAGCAATTATAATAAAGAATGGAAACAGGAGATACATGGACAAGTGGGAGATGATGGAAAAAGATAAAGTTTTTTTTTCAGGGGAAGTTGTCCCTCCCAAATCTGTTACAGGTCTTGCTGTTTTCTAAGGGTTTTTGAAACACATTTTTTATTACATTTCGTGTCATGCTAACTATCTTAATAAGGATAGAGGACAATGAGAGAAGAGTAATCTCCTGCTGAGGAGAATATACATCCATGGGAAAGAGGACGTTGGAGGCTTTCCAGGGTAGGAAGAAGTAAGCAGTAACAGATTGAGATTTTGTTATTGTCCACACTTGTAGGTAGCTGTGTGATATCCAAGACAACCTTGGTAACGTGCCTAAGAGGTGCAAAGGTAGTCTTCGTGAGGTATCTAGACAGATTATGTGCTGGTACAGGTGAGGACCCAGCAATCTTCTCTTATACAAGTATGTACTCTATAAGCATATAATTGTAATTACTGCTTTTAATACTCTGATGACTTATTTTTTTAAAGGTCTTTGATGAGGAAACTTGAGGAGTGACAGGTGATACTGAATAAAGACAGCACACAAACTTGGCCAGTCATAGAATCATAGAACAGTTTGGGTTGGAAGGGGCCTTTAAAGTCCATCTAGTCCAACCTCCCTGGAAGGAGCAGGGACATCTCCAACCAGCTCAGGCTGCTCAGACCCCTATCCAACCTGGCCTTGAATACTTCTAGGGATGGGGCATCTACCTCCTTTCTGGGCAACTTGTTCCAGTGAGTCATGGCAGTTCATTTCCCCTGTACTTACCAGGCACCTGCAGTCACTGTACCAAGCAAACTGGAAGGTATATCTATGCTTACTGCCCTTAATATCTGTTCAAGGACTTCATGTCAATTTGTCCAGTCTGTTTTTGATCCTGCTGCTGCTACCTGCCTCCACATTCTCCCATGAAGAAAGTTAATTTGCTGCCTGTGGGCTCAAGAAGGGCTTTTATCTGTGCTATCATTCTGCATACCCTGGTTAAGTGTCCCCCAGTTCCCATATTGCTAGATTGCAGTACTTCTAAATTCGCCTTACCCACTGTCTTCATGACTTCAAGAAGTCACTTGATTCCCATTATAATTTTGGTTGCCCTTTTCTGTTTCTAGCCCACATCCACTGCTGTGGGGAAATGAGACCTGTGCATAGTGTTCATAATGTGGGTGCACAACTGCTTTATAAGGTAGCAAAATAATGCCCTCTATCTTCTCTTCTGTCCCCTTCCTGATGACACAGAAAATTTTATTGACTTTTTTATGTGTCACAACATGTTGAAATTATTATTTCAGGGAAATGTCAATAGTGAGTCCAAGATCCCCTTCTTGCAACTGTCTTTTCTGAGTTCAGCATCATGTCTCTGTGCTTCAGACTGTTTTCTCTAGATTCATTCATTACCTTGTATTTTTTAACATAGGAGCTCATTTGCTTTCTTTTGGCCCCTTTAGTCAGTTTTGCTAGGTTCTTCTGCAGTTCCCTGTTAAAACTGCAGCATTTGACTACCTGATAGAGCTTAATATAATTTGTAAGCATAAATATTTCACTGTTCTTTGCTGTCTCAAGGGCATTGATGACAATGTCAAATAAAAATGATGCTTACACCAGTCCTGGGGGCATCTCATTGCTGACTCTTCTCCATCCTGAAAAGCAACTAATAACGGTTTGCTTCCTATCTTTCACTTAGCTTTCAGAAATTCTTTCCCCCATTCCCATAGCAACTTACTTTCTTTAATAATATTTGGCACAAAGACTTACCAAAGGTTTTGTTTTTCAGAATCTGAATACATTATGACCACTCTGTCTTTTTACTGAAGTGCTTACAAATTAATGGTAAAACTCCAGCATGTAGTAAGACAGAATTTCCCTTTACAAAAGCCATGCTAATTCTTTCCCAACAGGTGATGCTTGTCTGTATGCTCACTGATTTTATTCTTTATTACAAATTAGCACCTTACTAGAGACAGTGGTCAGAGTTACCAGCCTGTAGTTTCCAGGATCCCTTCTAGAACTGTTTGTATATATGAGTGCTGTGTTTGCAACTCAGCAGTCAACTCTCACAGCAGTTACTTGTAAAGAGATGTGGTTGTGTACCGTGGTCATCAACTGGAAGGTGGGTGCTGGAAGAAAGGCCATTGAGATGAAAGAATGGTATAGAACTCTGTAAAATATGAAGTGTCATGGAGAAGGTTGAATATCTGTGTTTAATAGTTCAAGATATACAGGACATCACACAAAATGTGTTGTTAAACTGCAGCCTCTCCCCCTAACCAGACTGTTCCTAGAATGCACTTGAGATCTGCTATTCCAAGAAGAGCTGCTGGTCTAAGATGCCTCCCTTTTCTTCACTGATTCAATGGATGTGTTTGGTTTTTTTTATGTGGATGACAGGGGGAACACTCTCAGTGGGACAGAGATATATGGAAGATATGTTTCCCTCCCTTTTCCCAGAGAATCATTGAAAGTTTTTACACTAGGCAGGTACTCTGCATGGTAAAAGCATCCCTGGGACTCCAAACCAGGGACAATGCTGAGACTAAAAAGTTTATGGTTATGCTAAAAGTTTACAGTTACCAGCAAATGTGCAATCTAGACAGTATTCAAAACAAAGTATACAAAAAGATCCACCTCAGGTGTTTATGATATGTGGAAATAACATAACTGGTAATAAACTAGTCAGTCTGCTAAACTATGATGTGAAAGAAAAAACAGTTGCACTGAAATAATGTTGATATTATTATTTACTTGTTGTAGTTTTGGATCTTTTAGTAATTTAGATGGAAAAACTCCAACCTCGCTATTGAAAATCAATCGATTTTGGATTTATTAGATACAAAACATAGCTCTGCTATTTCAAACCATTTCAGATTAAAAGTATGACCGTTAATGAGTCATAAAACATGACCTTTATTTTATCTCCCTTGGAGTAGATGAAAACTCCTTGATTGGATAAAGACTGAGATGTTTTTTACGACTTTATGATAACCAAACCAGTCCTAAATCTGAAGTAGTTTGTTTATCACTTATTTGGTGCACCTGTGAAATTTCCTTGTCAACAGTTTCTGCTTTAAAAGATGATACTAGATCTTAGTTGTGAATTTAGATATAGCTCATCTCGGAGGAAGATTATATTCATAACTGAGGACACTTTACATCTGAATAAGAGTTTCCACATGGGGTTTTAAGATACTTGAACTGCGATGCTCTAAGTTCACACCTCCAATTAATTTGAATTAATTTTCCTAAGTGTGTAGATGTCAGCTGGCTCCAGAACTCTAGATGTAAACAACTTCACACTCTGGCAAAGCCTAGATGTAAACTTGACAGCTTGGATGCATTTCTATTGACTTGAAGCCAGGACTTGAAGCAGACAGAACAAATTAATGTGTGAAATACCCTTAACCAGTATTTCAGAATTCTGAGAAATAAGTTTTACTAAAAACTGCTTGAGAAAGTCTGAACCCTATTTCAACAGTTATCGTGTTTTAATAAGGTTTGTCTAAGCTCAGCCTCTGGAAACTTTGAAGTTTGCTCTCTCTTGATAAAACTTGTTTCATTCTGTATCTACACGTTCTGTGCTTAAATGGGCTTGGCACACTTCACATTAGCTAATGCTGCATTAAAGAGCTGTATATGGCACAAAAATGTCAAAGGCAGCTTTAAAATGTAATGAAAATGCTCTGAATGGAGACTTGGAAAAAGATTCTTTTGCTGTTACATATTGGTACATGTATTACTGCACCAAGAGATCTTACACACACCTAAAAATATCCGACTTCAATAGAGCGCTCAAACAATTCTTCTCTCTCACAACGAACCCATATGTTCTTTCAGCACAAAAGAAAATTAGCTTTTACTGCTCAAAATTAAATGCTGGAGAACAAGCCAAATATAGGTCATTCTTAGCAGGGTTGTGATCCTGTTAGATAACATACAGCTAAGAAGGCTCAGGTCCGGGCAGCATATGTGTGGAAGACAGCCAGGGAGTTGAAGAAAGCTGTAATTTTGTAAATAAATTGGAAATGAATCAAGCAATGTAACCCAGTATTGAGCTGGGGCCTTCCAGTGGTGAAAGGCAACTTCTGAGAAGAGCGGCAGGAGAGACTGCCATGACAACTTGCGGTCATTAATGATGCTATAGCACTTGTCTGAGAAGAGTTTTTTAGTCCTGGTGTCCCAGATAAATTCCAATTTCAGTAATGATATTCCACTGACCTACATTTCTCTTGCAGTGTGAGCTGAATGAGGCTTTTCTTTCCATTTGTGTCTCTGTGACAGTTCATTATTGCCGCGTGTTGACAAACAGATGTTATGCTCTACCCAGGAGATGAGTGTGCACTGCACATACCATACAATAGCTGTGATAGCTGTACAACAAACCCCAGAACAATGGGGGTTGAACGTGTAACTCTGCACTTTTCTCAGCCACAAAGTCTTTTGTTATGTTTCTACAGCACAATGTGGCCAAAATCCGTGTGAGGGTCTCTGGGTCCTGCTGGGACACCGTGTTATCCTGTTATTGATGCATTTAAAATGACAGTAGGAAGAGCCTGTGTTGTTTGCTGTAATTTATTTTGTATAACAATTCTAAACAAAACTCAGGGCAACAATTTTGTTTGTACTTTCACCTGTATTTTCTACACAGGTAAACAAAGGCGCAAGCATCTTCCAACATCAGCTTACTGTTACATTCTGCTACCTTTCAAGCCAGCCCAGCAGTTAGGGTTTGACATGACAGACCATACCTTCCAGAGGTCATTGCCTATGAAAGTGGTTTGAAATTGGCAACAAACTCATTGCCGAGACAAAGGTGAAGCAAGGTACTCACAGTGGCTTGAGAGCAATGAAGCATTACCAGGTAGGAATAAGTGAGAATATAAAAGAGAATGGAGAAGGCAGGAGACAAGAAAGATGAAAAAGAGGGCAAGGGGGTCTAATGAAAACTTAATGGGCTTGTGCTGGCGAGTGGTGTTTCTCTGTCACAGCATCCTCGGTGTGAAGCAGCAAGACTTTTCTCGCTGTCTGTAATCGTGCTAGGGAGAACGTATAATAAATAGGAAGAGACAAGGCTGTAAGCCTTCACAATAAAGTCTCATTATTTAATTTTGCCTTTGTGGAAAGTATCAACTCAGAAGCTAATCTGAACTTTTGGTAGGGCTGAGTTTGAACACCAGGCATATTCCCTGGCAATGTGTAGCATGGAGCCTGGGGCCTTGGATGGCTCAGCAACATGATTCAGAAACTTTTACCTTTCTGTCAAGAGTTAAATGTCTCTTATACGCTGTTGAGGTGGTCCCAGGTGAGTACTGTTAACGGGCTGTTTGGAGGCTGACATGAAATTAATTTGTCATCCTAAACCAACAGCAGGTCAATCGAATATCTCCCTCCCATGGTGAATGATGCAAGACATTAGAGAAAGAAAAAATAAAAGAAATATGGAGCACCTGTCTCCACTGCAGAAACGATGTCTCTTGTGGGACATTTTCAGTGCCAAACGACTACATTTTCCATACACACATACTTGGAAAGAGGCTTCAGTTTACAGTGCTGCCACAGCCAAGTGACTTCAAAAAGTATGGGGAAAGAAGGGAGGAAGAAATAACACAGGGTGAAAAATAAATCTGGAGGCAATTCAGGAGTATGCAGCAAACCCAGCCTAGTTTTCTATCATCAGTCCCTTGGTTTAGTTGCGGTATGTTTTCACTTGGGCTGCACTCTGGAGTATGACCTGCCTGCTCCGATTACATCGGTTTCTTCTAGGGAAATGAAATATTAGCCTATTTTCTTAACTTCTGTATTAAGAAGACAAGTTAATTTTTCACCCCTCTGGTGAATTATTGTATGATCGGTTTGTATGAGAGATGTCCCAGGAGTGAGAAAATAAGTCATAATTCACAGGAGGTGAAGCTACAAGTGAGTAATGAAGAATACGGAGATCATTCTTTCCTCTCAGTGCCTGCATGGGCTTGTTCTGCAATTAGAAGGGCAGAGGAATAGGTAAATACACAGCCGAGCCACGAGTCATCTCTATATGCTGTGATCTTTGAACAAGAGTCTTACGAAATTTATTTTTGTTGGAAATGAGCATGTGCAGCTATAAAATACATTAAAAGCCCTTCACTTCCTACCTAAGAGCTTCATTAAAGTGCCAGACTATGGAGCAGCTCTTACAGAAGAGTTTCCTGAGGACATGTCAGTGACTCAGTCCAGAGCTCTGTTCCTCCCTGTTGCTGCATGCTCACTCCCTCTTCCTTACAAGGTTCAGAAAAAAAAAAAAAAATTTACTCTGCAAAACCAACTTACAAGAGGTGCACTGTAAAAGGTCTCTATGCCCTAGCTATCACCGGCATCATCTGTGCGACACACGGGGAAATTGCAGACTGAATGGAAGTGGAAATAAAATCCCCTGATGTGCCTTAGTTCTCCATCACCTGTCCGTAGGTTGCCTATTTTCACTGCCTCAAATACCTTTCTTACTGATCTAGTTGCTTGCAGACCATAGCAGTCAGAATCTGACCAGTTCTTGCTGAAGATTTAATTCCACAGGATGCAAAAAGCCATTTCCAAGGTCCCCGCACTTCTGATGCTTATGCCAGCACAGGTGTTAGTTGCAATGCTGTAAACAAGAGCCCTCGTTGTCAGCATGTCGGTTTTTAAGCATGGATAGAGGTATGCCAGCTTATGCACCAAGCCTGGTCTCTCGTGGAAAGAGAGTGTAAGTCTCATGAATCTACTTTTAGTGGAAAACGCATCTAAAGTGAGTTTTGGCACCTGGAGATGAAGTGGAAAGTCCCTGTGTGGACAGTAGCTCATGCTGCTGAGCAGAAAGTAGTGGAAACCCTCAAAGCTTCAGGAACTGCAGTTATAAGATGTATTCCCCCAGGTCACCAGGTATCTGCAAGATTTGCTTTTTGATGTAACAAAATTGATGGGTTTTTTTTGCCGGTATTGCCTTCTGGTGAAATTATCTTTTGACCAGGCCAAGGTAACCTCAAGTGTATCTCATTTTCTTGCTGTTACAGTGTTTGGAACCGAAAATCTCTGCTCTCTGAAATTCAAATATGCCTGGACCCTTGGAGAAATGTGCCTCCAGTTATTTTCAATTTCCACTTTGTTGAAGCAGCTTTTCTCAATAGACTTCTTGCTGTCTATATTGCTATACTGGCTATAAAGTTTACTGTAAATTTCTAGGAAAGATGCAGATGCAAATGACCACTGGAAACAGTGATCTGTAGACTTAGATCATCTTGAAAACTGAATCCAGTTCACTGAAAATTCAGTATAAGCCTATTTGCTCAGCCCATTTGATGACCTTTTGTGTACCACACCAGAGTATAACTATTGGGGCAGGAGGAGGAAAAGGAGTAGTAATAAGACCTTGTAAAAGACAAGACCCAGGCTAGCAGGAAATCTCAGGAAAGCTAGAAACCTCACATGTGCTAACATCACCACCTAAATACACAATTTTGTCCTTCGTGCTCTGAAAGCCACCCTGCCCCCATGAATACAGATTGAAACAATTTATTACAAAAGGGACCTCTCTAAATAAATCTAAAAATCACTACCAGAGGCCTGGAAGCAGATGTGACATGCAAAACTTGACACCATCAAGTGTGCAAGGGTTTGTTCACTCTAATGGTGCCTGGAGGATTCTTCCTCAGCCTTTGAAAAGGTGCCTGAATGAGCTTTAAATGGCAGCATTTCGAAATCACCAATTACACAAGGTGGTTTCCTTCCTCTCCTCTAACAGACTGGACACTTGGTGCATTTTGGAGACATGAGCAAGTAATACACACAGGTTGTTTTTTCCCTTGCTCTACAGACTTGGACAAAATCTATGCTAATACATCTAAGTGTGCACTTGGATATTTTGTCTTCTGCCCACTCACAAAGAGGATGCCTGAAGGTCGTATATGGACCCTCTGATTTCTCAGATACATACTATTTGCTAGACATATTTTTCCTATTATGAGCTACTGATTTCAGTTGTATTCTGCAACGCTTGCCCCTCGAGGTTAACACATACAATAAGAGTCACCTACTTAAAGTAACTTGAATTTTGAAGGCTTCTAGCAGCAGTTTTCACCTGACCTTATGATCCTATCTGTACAATCACTCCTTCTCAAAGCCATGTGTTTCCCTTCCAAGCAGCCATATTTTAATCCTGCATCTGAAAATAATGCAAACAAAAGGTAAGGAACAAGCATCTTCCCACCTCTTCGTTAGTAGGGCCATCATACCATCTCGGAGGTCACATGCAGTGACATTTTTAGTTCTATTTTATGCTAGAGGGAGGGCTGTATTAAAATATTAAACAATACAAACAAGAATGTTCCAATAATTCAAAATGGGATGGGATATAGAATTCCAATGTATCAATCTTTTGAAATAAATACATGCATTAGGAAATGCAGATATATTTAATTGAGGGAAAAAATAAAGTTCCTCTAAGAACATTACATATATAGTTTTTTTTAGGATATAATCCAGCCAAAATATGTAATGCTTACTCATGTTTCATGGAGTACTCTGTAATTGCGGAGGTTGTTTTTGGTTTGGTTTTTTTTTTTGTTTTGTTTTGTTTTTGTTTTTGTTTTTTTTGTTGGGGAGTTTTATTGGGGAGTTTTTCCTCATCACCTGGCAGGACCCTGGAAATGGAGACAGCAAAGCCAGAGAAAAATAGGGCACTCTGACTGGGAAACAACTCATCCAGCTTTAGCAGCCACACACAGGCATGGCTATGATGGAGCAGGGCTGTAGTGCAGGTTAGGTAGCATCACTGGTAACAAAAATTTTGCCAGAAAATCTGGAAATTCTGTTTGACCTCATACATCAAGACTATGATCCTAGTGATGCAGGCATTTCAAACCTTTTACACTGTTGTGCACAATATGGTCACAGTGTTGCTTGCACACTCCCTGCTGTTGATGCTACTGTGACAGCTAAGTCAGGTCAGGGAGAGCCAGCAAACCACACCAAACCACAACGCGATACCTCCCGTCATGATATGTATTAAACAATCCAAATAGGAGAAAGGTATTGTGAAGATCTGACTACAAAATTTTCACTCATATTTTTGTGCTGTCTCAAGCATGAGATAAGATCCCATATATTCACTGAGAAGTAATAAGATGCAAATTCTGCTAAGTCTTTCCCTATCAGATAATTTGTAACATATTTTTCCCAAGTGGATTTTCTAGTTTCTAATATGAGGTCAACCTAAAAGCACAGCCTTCCTCTCAGCAGGGGGATTTTTATGGCATCACTCCATTACATAGCTGTTTATTTGCATGAATGTTATTAAAAAAATAAGGTTTATCCTTTGTCACTGTGCCAGACTTGTCTCCATTAAGCCAATCTATTCAGAGGCTACTAGAAAACAGACTGAAGGAAGGAGGAGCCAACATGCAGTGTGACTACAACAGGCTCATTCCTGAAAAACCAGACTAAAAATCCTCCCCTAACTTGCAGACACTGTCTGGTTTACATCATGATGCTCTGAATTAGCTCATTAGTGTGTGGGACACAGTGACACGGAGCCTAGAGCTGCAGCTGAGATGATGCTTCCTGCCCCAGAGTGATTACCGGGGGCCTGGAACAAGAGCAACTAGTTGAAATTTTATGGCTTATGTTATAAAGGAGGCAAGACTTACAGCTTTGGCACATGAAGGATTTATGGGAGCTTAATAGGTTGCTGTCTCTTAGATGAGATCTGGTTTTGGATGGTAACTGCCCATGTACGTGCTCCTGATCTGTCCCGATTGCAAGGTGATGTGACTTAGCTTAAACCTCTTTCAATGAAGTTTAGGCTTCAGTGCATTACATCACTTGTAGGGTGGGCCAACAGCATGCCCCACAACTGTTCCTGTGGCTCGCAGTTGGGGATAATTTGTTGAACCGTGGTGGTGCAGCTGTGGAGCTGAAAGTTTGCAGTCTGTGATCTGACAGTTCCTTCCAGCAGCAGAGCTCATGAATCAAGCCTCTGAACAGGCAATGCAAAGGGAAAGGGATGATAGAACAACAGGGTGAACAGCAGTGGTTTGCCAGTGTCACAGCTCTACCCTTTATTTTTATTTTTTTATAGATGATTGAGGTATTTTTTTTTGTGCAGCAGGAGACAGTTTTTAAAATGCTCTTGCTAGGAAGTATGAACTCCTAATGTAGATGCACTTCAACTGATTTAACTACCATTAGCGTCTGTTTTGCTTGGTTTGCTTTTACTTCCCTTTGCCAAAGCAATTCAAGTAAGGGTTAAAATGTACCTAAATGCATCTGGTCCACACTACTGGGCTAGCTCAGTTTCAAATCGATTTAGTTAAACCAAAGCAAGTTTGCTAGTCTTCATAAGCTCTTAACTGATTCAATATACACGTTACTGACACTACACAGTCCTGCTTCTACCTAACCTTGTTGCAGGTTAAAGCCACACTTTCTAGAGCCAAAGGTCTCTGTATAGCATAAGATGATGTTTAGCACTTTTTTTTTCCCGGTTTTTCTAAATGTAGAGTTACCTTGGGACATGAATGGTGAAAAATATACTCTGACCGCTAATAGACCCTAATTCAGTCCCTTCTCCATTTTTTTAATCACTCAGAGAATCTATACTGCACTCAGAGTGTTGCAGACACAGTTGAAATCTTCATGGGAGGATAGGTATTGTCTAGGTGGACTGTCAAGAGATTCAACTTCAACAGGTGAATAGTTTAGATCTGCTCAGATGAATCATTCTTGGAGTTAATCTTCCCACACACCTTTCCCTTTCCTTACAAACACTATTTTATATTAAATGAGTAGTTTATTTCACAACCACTTTTGCTGATTCAAGTGACTGGCTAAAGAGTTGTGCCTAATTCATATAGACCAGATACAGTCAAAAGTTTTAAAGTTTGAAGTGTTTTATTAAAAAAAAAATAAATCCAGATGTGTTGAAGAACTTACTGAGGATACTACAAAGATATTTCAGTATAAAACATAATGAACAAGACATGATCATCCTCTGTATTTTATTCAGAATTTAGCATCCACAAATGCTCATCAGAAGATAAGGTAACTGTCTTCTACCCAATTATAGTAGCCATACATAGAGAAAAAAAAAGAAAGAAAGAAAAAGATGTCACATTATTAGGTGCTTCCAAATCAGCGAAGACAAAGTTAATCAGGATTCATTAATCCTGCAGTTCTGTGCCTCATTCCTGTGTAGATAAGAGAAAGACAAAGTATCTGACTGATGATGCAAATGCGGATGTGATCAACCATGCAGAGAGGAGAAGAATGGGAAGTGCTTGGTGAACCTTACTAATGTGGGGCTTTTCAGGGAACAATGTGAAATTAAAGAAATAGATAGAATCCGGAAAGTGGTATCCTACTGAGCAACATTTCAACGGAAGGAAATCTCACTGTTTATACAGCTCATTCTGCCATGAAAAAAAGTGTTCTATAAAATTTAATAGGGCTAGAACGAATAGAAATCCCTAGAAGAGATTAAGACAAAATTAAGACAGAAGACAAAAAAGATGGAATAATCTCATTTACAGGAAATACTAAATGAATGAGATCCTTTCTGTGCAATTTTAAGTTGGTGAAAGGATTTTAATAAAGATTACATACTTAAAAAAAAAAAAAGTATTTCTATAAGGAAGCTTAATTTTCTGTAAGAAAGTTAACATTCCCTTGTTATAGTCCATACTGCATTTCCAGAGGGGTTAACAGAACACGATTGTTAAAATAACTGAAAATGCAATTGTTTGGCTTTGCGAAGTGATTAGATGTAGCTCACATACACAATGTAGTTACATTGTGTAAGCAAAGCCGTGCATATACAGCATTTACAGAACACACAGAGAGAAACCAAAATTGCTTTCTATGCCTTTAACACCCCACCAGGCAAACATAGATAACTACAGTAAACAGGACAAAGTCAAAGGTTTGGCTGGTGAGGAAATTAGGGAAGATTGCAAGCTTAAATGGGATGAATTTTGCTGCAGTCACCTATTTCATTAAGCAAGATAAATCAACTGCCCTTCACCTCTCCTGGAGCCCATCAGCTGGCTATTTGTTTGGAGTGTGGTTGGTTTTTTTTTTTGCATCATATGCATTGGCTTCCTAAACTTTTTGCCCAGTTGCAGAAAGGATGTGGAAAAAACCCACCACTTCTATGATGACAAAATTATTATTAGGGAAAATTCTTTGTTTTGTTCCAATCATACTTAGAGTGCAGAAATATTGAATTAGAAAATAAAAATAATTCAGGGTATATCAAGGCTCTTCCATTGCAGCTAGTACCTTTATTTCCCTTGATGTAATATGAGTAATTTATTTCTTTCAGTTGGTACCACATTTGTTATTTTCAGGTTCATTTGTTTTCTATGAGTTGAATAGCCGACAATTAGCGCTTAAATTATTAAATGTCTTCTGCTTGAATTTTACTGAATCTGGAAGGGAATTTGGTTAGCTCTAGAAGTACTGCTTATTGTTATACTGGAGTCATGCATATGGAGAAAAAGCAGCAAAACAAAACAAGTGGATACTGATAACCTACAGACTTTATTGTTCTAGTTCCTACCAAAAATGGTAGGAGTTTAAAAACATTGATAAGAAAAAGAAATACTAGGAGAAGTAGCAATACGATGGCAATGTGGCTTTTTTTTTTTCTGAATGGACTTCATACCAACTAAGGGCAATTGGACTTATCAGCTCTGTAAGTCAAAATATCTACAATATTAGTCTCCAGCTGAGAAGACAGAAGAGACAGGTGCAAAATTAGTAAGGCCTGATAGTATGAGTAGTGCCAGAAATGAATGACAGTCTGCATACTTTGTGTGATTTGCCCAGCTAATTATGTTGGCGTTCAATAGCACTATCTAGTTAAGGGCCTGTCAACATTTCTTCCAGAAAAAAAAAACTTATTTGCAGGATTTTATAACACAGCTGTAAGGAAATCAATTCTAGGCTAAATCTTGACACATATAGCTAAGTACTTAAGAGGTATTGGTTTCTATCAAACAACAGACAAATTGCACTCAGCATTTAAAGAGTCAACACTAGCCAGCACAGCAAGATTAGAATAACAGAGCATTTATTTCTATTTGCAGCAGGAGATAACTGCATTAAATCGCCTATTCTATTGTGATTTTTAATGGAGGAAAGCATCAGGTAAATAAAATAGTTTTTATAGGCCATTTTTCATTTATATGATAAGTAAATATCTCTTTTATCCTTTTTTAAAACATTATTTTTCTGGATGCAGATAAATGAATTAATCTAGATCACTCTTCATTCTCCTGCCCTTTCCCTCTTCCCCATCTCCTCCCTTATCATGACTTTAATTTTTCAAATCTAATAACAAAATACACTTTATATAGTGCTGGTTAATGTGCTGTCAAAATGATACTGAAGTTAGGCTCACAAAGTTAAATTTCAGAATTCATGCCTGCTGATAAAAAAGCCTTAGCCTTGAAGAAAACACCAAGTGCAGACCATATCATCCTCTTGTTGCTACCAATCTGTTCAAATCTACATCTATAAGCACTTAAGGCAAATGCCAAGCATAGGAAAAAGCAAGTGAAAACAGCAATGTTTCAAACACGTGATAATGAAGAGCTAGGAAAGAAAATGTTAGCTAGTTTAGTAACAGGTGCTGTCCTTGTGCTGCTTTACATTTCAGAAGCTTAACGCTTAATTTGTCTCTCCCTGGTACTTACGCTATTTATTGAACAAATTCATATTTCTGTACACTTAAGAAATACATTAGTTGCATTATTCATGGCAAGCAAAGCAAGAGAGCTTTGTTAATCTGGTGGTCGATATCAATCACCAGAAGAAGAAAGATAACATTTTTACATGATTTTGAAGTGATAGTCAGTGATGTCTGCTTATCTATATGCATGCTTCTTCCTAATAATGTATTTTTCAGTGATTTCTATTATTTACTTTCATTATTTTTTGTGTTTGAGTGCGTTCCTTTTTAATTTTCTGTCATAGTAATTTCCAGTGACATGAATATATTCACTTCACTAGGAAATTAATGCTTTGATGTCTTGCTTTGGACAGACAGCAAGACCCATTTCCATCTGGACTACTCCTTGCAGAATGTAGAACATATTCTTATTACAGCAAGAAAAGGTTAATTTTTACATACAGCTTCATGCAATGACAGAAATGGAAGCATACCCCAGGTATTAATTCTCAGAACAGCATTTACAAGTTACCTTTCTCAGTAGATGGTAATTGCTGGAGTTGGATGAACATATTACATATTTTTGACAAATCACATTTGAAATACTTCTTTTTCATGGACTCACTGATTTTTAAATGAGAGGAAATTCAAAATAGACTTAACTTTTCAAAGTTGAAAAAGTATTTCCTTATTTATCTTTTTTCTTCCCCTTGCTTATTCTCTTATAAAGGAAATGTGTTTAAGGATTCACAGACACAATCGAGGAGTCAAAACTTTGATCTCGAATAGTGTTACCTTTAAGAAAGCAACGCTACCAGCTTAAATTAATAAAAAGTTCATTCCGAGATCTGAATGTAACCTTTTCTCTTAGTGTCTAAAAATGGAATCAACAACATAAATGTCTCATTCTTGCAAATTTCCTTAAGGTTTTTGAACAATTTTATCTCTCCAGGAAGCATTTCTCAAACATTCCATCAGTTTTACCCCCTGGCTCTCTGGAGATTGAAGAGCTAATTGTTATTTGCGCTTTCAGCAAGGCTTGTACTGTTCTCCTGATATCATACTCATGAAGTCTTATTACAATTCCTGTTCTTCTTTTCTCAGAGAGTATCCCAACGGTCCCCAATGGGCAGGTAATGAATGATAATACACTCAGGTTACAGTCAGCCTGTGCGTGTATATATACATATTTAGAAGACTGCTTGCAGTATGAAGGACTTAATAACATTCACGTTGCTCTGGCTTCTTCTTTGACCCGTGCCCTTCAGAAGAAGTTACCTTCAAAATTGCATTACTAACTGTTCCCGTCTCTATTCTTCTGCAACTTCTACTCTAACGTGCAGAAACATGATGCGTTCAAAGTCAAGGTTGATGAGAATGTTAGAGATTTTTAGCCAAAGTGGCTGCAATATCTCAAAGAATGTTGTCGCCTATAAAGGTCTTCAACACTTTTTCAGGGATCAAAGCACATTTGCCTTAAAAAATGAAGGAATTTTAGCTAGAGTTTCTGCAGAATAAGTATGACTTAGTGTCTAGGGTCTAGTATAGCTGAAGAGAAAGTAATGTGAATGCCTGTAATTTTCATAACCCTTGAAATTTATAAACAAAATATTTTTACAAATAAGAAAATAACCTGGAATGAATAGTAGCAGTAGTAGATAGTTTACATTATTGTTTCCTTTGAGTTAGGTAAATCCAAAAGTGCCAAATAGCTAAAGTTATGATACAGAGATTGATGTTTTAGTCTTCCTCTTTCTTCATGGTCGTGTTTCCACCTTTAAACTGTTTTTTAACATTCCCACAGCTGTGCTTAAACAACTACTAGAGGAAATTAACGCTATTTTTGCTTGAACGGGAGGTTCCTGAGCTGTTGCCTACTGTCTCTTGCCAGAAATGGGCTACAAGGCTAAAGGGACAGATGGTTTGATCCCATATGGCAGTTCTTATAATGACATAACTTGGCTGGAAATGGATTCAGTAAACCATTCTGGGCAAAGGAGGCTTACTTTTGTCCTGGGTCATGTGAGGGATGTGGTTTACAGTGCTCCAGTGGTGCAGCTGCATCAGCAGAAGCAGGGTGGGGAATGGATAAGCAGTGATGAAGGGAAGAACAGGAAGCTGTATGGGTGTGACGCAATAGAAATGTCATAACCTGTTTGTGGTCCTGATGACAGTATTTCATGAACCTTAAACGTTAAGTCATGACTTCATTGTATAAAATGCTTCATGGCAAAAAAATTATAGTCTTGCTACATCCCAGCTCTGCTACACTTTCATATTTCTGTACCATGATAAAGCACTTCTGTCCCGTACACCACGTAATTGGGGTGCCTAAGTGATTCGACTTTTAGAAAACAAACCAATGAAAAGCATTTTTGCTGGATTTTATTTTTTTGCCACTAAATAAGAAGCACGGTTGTCTTCCCACTTAGAGCAGCACCACAGAGGTTCTGGCACATCTGAGGGGACACATGCTTCAATATGTGCATGGGAAATATTTTAAGATCATATTGAGACAAAACCCTTTGCAAGGTGAAACCGTGGCTCCTGCCAGGTACATCTAACTTTGAATGGCCCCATTTACTTCTGTAACCAAACTCATGTTCACCAGCTGCTTTACAATTGTTAGAAGATTTCCAATTCATGGAAGAAGCCCAAGATTTTCTGGTTTAGTTGGGTGGATGTCCTGTCTATCTGTGTAGAAGAAAATCATATGCTTCTGGCTATTAAAAAGTTTAGATAAATTTTACTTGATACCTGCCCTGTCCCTCCAACTTCTGACTCAGCAGTGGTTGACTCCTTGCATTCATGCATCAGCCTGTAATCACTACGGTTAACTGAAGAGTAAAAAGAAAAGTACCAACTGGCAAGTTTCAGTTATTCTGTAATGTTATCCTGATAACATCTGCTACCCAGAGCCTCAGTGATTTGGCTTGTATGTGCTCTGCAATTCATTTCATCCATCTTTAGGACTAAAATTCCATAGCAGAGTAGGACACTTGACTGTGAGTTTTTACTGTGGTAGTGGGTGTTAATGCTCACTGTACTCAGTGAAGACTTAGAGCTGAATTAGGTTGCTCAAGCTTTCTTGTGCCGTTTGACATGTCCTAGGGCATCGAGGATCGGTGAACAAGACACAGACCTTGTGGAAGAGTTGTGTCTGCTGGGGGAGTAGCTGGAAGCCCAATGGGACTCTCAAGGACATCACAGACAGTGTGAGATCTCTACATGGGGAGCTGAATGAAGCCTTTAATGTACTCGTAGATACCTACAAGTAGCAATACAACTATGTTTGTTTTAAGCTGGAGCTGAGTCACACCCTAGATGTCTGCAAGGGAAATATCTAGATATGAAATAGAGCATGCAGTGAGAGTTTTCTAACTCCAAAACACAGAGAAAACATGCCAGTAGACTTCACCAAGGTGAATCCCCAGGCTGAAAACTAGGTTATACTCAAAGTATGGGCACAATCTGTTTTATATGTGATATTGAATTTGGCTCAGAAGTTTTCTAATTTTGTTAAGCTTGTGACTATTTTTATATTTTTATGTATCAGAAGCAGTTCAAAATCCTTACTCTTCAAGAAGGGTGAAAGCTGTTTCCTGTGCACAGTTAGAAAAAGGCCTGTGCACTACTATCTTGTCCCACTAAGAACTTTGAATCAGGGATTTCAAACGTGACTTAATGTTGCCTAGGTCTTATTCTGGCTCTTGTATGGAGTTAAGTAGTCAAACAAGAAGGAGGAAAGGTCCATCAGTGAAGAGCTCCTTCTTAAGCACTAAGATTCTTGGCTATTCCTGGACAATAAAAATTGACTTAAAATCCTTATAACAGATGTCTTGTTTGTTTACTGCTCCTGTAAAACTATACCTCCTTAAAAGCACTTCATAGCTGTTTTCTTTCACACAGTTATATTGCATTCCACTAAGATCAATGACAAAATTTCTGCAGCTTTTAGAAGTAGAATTATCACAATCTAGAGATATCTCCTCTCATTTCTGTCTGGTCTAGCAACACAGATCTATTATGAAGCTTTCAAAACATTTTTCATTCTGGTCTAAATACTTCAGCCATGATATCATGGCTCTTAAAACAGAACAGGCTCAACATTACTCCCTCCTCAGACATAAAAGCTGTAGTATATTCATCATTGCACTTGAGCCATTTCTTGGTACCTATTATTTAAACATTCTGTTCTTTGGCCGCTCTATTCTTCGTGCAACCAAGAAATCTTTTGCTAGCACAATATCCCTGGTTTTATATAACCAAACCCTATTCAGACAAGCCAACATATTAGACCTTTTGTACTGCAGCTGCAGTAAACTGGATGCAGAATGTGAAGCACTGGCCAAGACATTGAAAAAAAAAGGCTATTTTGAGTGTCCAATTTGACACGCTTAGAAGGATCCAAAATTGAGAGGACGGGTGGATGCTCTATTTTTTGAAAGACGGACAGTCTTTAAGATATCCCAGGCTGAATGTCAGATGTGAATTGTCAGGTCCTTTTCGTATTTCATTGCTCTGTGAACTCTGGAGCATTTGGATAATATATGAACATCTCATATATTCAAGTGCATTTCAATTGATAAAGCATTTTGCAAAAGCATGCTGAGTGCTTCATTCAGTAAAACATAGCCTTACTAAAGCTGAGTCTAATTTCAGACATTGAGCAAAATGAAGGGCTCATATAGGAGAAGTAGGATGGAAGAAGCAGTGATGGAAGAAGGAAGAGGATGGATCATATACAAAGGATCCGGCAGTAATAATCTTTCTGGTTACATAAGAATTAACCATCTGCTTGTTTTCTCTGAATTCTGTTTTGGATGCACTGACCTAATTACCCTCCTTAAGCACAGACTTCTGGTACATGTGAAAATGGGGGCAGACATTGATTCAGTGATGGTGGGAGGCATCCAGGTTTCTCATAGCAAAAGTTGATTGGTTTTTTTTATTTTTTTTTTTAAATACATTATTTATGTTATTCTTCCTTTTCCTACATGGGTGGGAAGGACTTGTAATGGATGAACAAACACCTAACATGAGCACTTGAAGGATTACATTGAGAAATGCTGTTTACAGTTTCCCTACTATCTTTGTAATTTTTTCAGCAAAATCCCAGGAAAATAGTTGCTCCAGGGGCAATATGGAAGCATCAAACCTTAAATTACTGTTTTGGATCAAGTGGATATGTCAGATTCCTTGTGGTTTATGGGTTTGATTTTTGGCTTGAGGACTGTGGTCTAGAGACTCTTTTATACCTTACAGCTCACACTGCACCATGGAGTGCCCACTATCTTCTCTTAATGGTAAGTGTTACTTTGTGAAGTACATCACATCTAGCAGAACCAGACTTCAGTACTTTTCGTTGCTGTGGGATCTTCTGGGTTCAACTATCTTGGGCAGTTAGTACAGAATAATTTTTTTCTACCACTTCATGTAAGTAAATTTAGGACACTTTTTCTCCTGATTACCACTTTCTCCTGCTCTTTCAGGGTCTTTACCATAATGGAATCTGTGTTTCCAGCCTACTGACCAAGCCTTGGTAGCATCTACTCTCATAAAACAAGACTGAAGACTCCTTTTTTGTTTGTTGGTATTGACACACAGACTTTGTGACTTTCTGTAATGAAGAAAACATGCTAATTACTGCATCTTGAGAAGATTATCTGTGGAGGTATTTGGAGGCAGCTTAGTTTGGTATCGTGTCAGTATTTCACAGCTGGTGTATCTTTAATTTTGGGCTTTTGTCAAAATCTAAGAAGGTATCCAGGGTAATGAATAAATATACACACAAGTCTGCTGACCAAAAACTTTCAGATTAACTGTGAGTTTCTATTATAATGTTCACTACTTCAAGGAATAGATGTGTCCTCTCATTGTCTATAGAGCTGACATAGAAGTGGGGCCATAAATGTATGAAGATGTGTATGAATGGCTAGTATAGCTATGTATGATATGACATAAATGCATGAAGATATGTTTGCTTATGCTTTCTGTTCATGTGTCTGACTCATGCCAAAGACCCTTGGAGCCCTTAGTGGTAAAGTACAATCTTCCAGAAGATCAAATTCCATAATAAAAACACCCAGAAAACCCAAATGGCATTTTGGGGAAAGCATGTGTCATATAGAGAGTAGTGAATTTACACAAACATGAAGTCTTTTTTACTAAGAGCAGCTGGCAAGAGTTCTCCTACACCAAACACAGGAGTAATATTTTAAAATATTAATTTAATTCTTTTAGTGAGGCACAGGTTTTCCTCCCTCTACAGTAAGAGATGCACTTTTCCTTTTCAGCTTGGCCCTCCCATTCCTAGTGCAAACAAGCCTATACATCTCCTCTTGGAACTCTCACTTTTTTATATAATGACAACTCTCCACACAGAAGATTAGGCTCTTTTAGCTACATTTATCATGATAACAGCCTGCCTATTCCCAGGAATACACCTTTAAAAACTCTTCTCAATTCTCATCTTCAGCAAAGATAGTTTTATTGACAACATCAGTAAAATGTGCTTTCAAAGCAAAGTTATTTTCCTCTATACTAGTATTACTACAGATTGCATCTCTTCTGTTTTTATTTACATGTACAGCTAAGACACACATATGCCTTTAAGGAATACAAACCTTCACTCACATTTGTCTTATTTACCCTTCTAATATCTGTAGCTCTTCTATTAAAGTTTGCAGAATGCGTCTATCAACAGAATGACTTCTGCATTAGGATCCATCTTAAAAGTTTTAAATGTCCCATTTAATTTCTAGTAGTTGATTCACTTTGTGTCACAGCTCTATCTACCTCCTTACAGAGCACAACCGTAATGTTGTGCTATCCACAGCCAAATACAATGACGGTGCTTGAAACTTTTGAAAAGCAGCAAAATCTATTGCAGCTTATTCCTTTTTCCCGATACACCTGACGTTGTCTTAGCTTCTGCTGGTCCTCAGCATTTGCTGCATGTACTTTTCTTGTTTGTTTCTACATTTCCCAAGATTTTCGAGCTCTCAGCAATATGGATTCTCATCCACATTTATGCTACTATTGTCAATAACCTCCATATGCTTCCTTCTAAATTAAGTCACTTATTTTTCTTGGAAAATTAACTCAGTCTCTTGTAGCAGTTTCTAAGTGTTTTTGTTCTATTCATAATCCAATGTCTTATCAGAGACCAATCAAAAAACTGCAATACAGGCTCTTCACTTCATGTTTAACAGGTTTATTTAAGTAAGCTCACACTCCTTTTTAAATCCTTTGAAAATATTTCATGGTTACATAGAGCACAATGCATCCTTTTCACTTCTAAAGCACATTTTCATAGTTAATAGTTGAATCAGAAGGATGCCAGCAAACTCAATTTTGAAAAACAAAACCCTTTGAATTGCTTTTACTGTAGCCAGTGATTGCTTGCAGCCAATGTTTGCAGACTAAAAAATTTGTGTGTTTCTGTCAGTTTCCATATTTCTAGACAGTTTCAGTTCAGGTTCATACAATTATATAAGACTTTGAAGTTAGATCAGATTGCTCAGATCTTACTGAGTTTTATATATCTTAAAGGCTGGTGATTCCATAAAAGTTCTGTCACCTTTTCCAGTATTTCACTATCTTTATGGTATAAAATGTTTTTCTTATGTCTAATCATTATTTCCCATGTTGCAACTTACTTCCATTGGCTCTGCTCCTACTGCTGTACATGTCCGTGAAGAGTCTCTCTCTGTCTCCTGTACACCTTCCTATTAACTACTTTTAGATAGTTATAAGATGTGCTTTTTGCCTCCACTTTTTAAGGCTGAACAAATTGATTTCTCTTAAGATCTATTTGTATCTTATGTCTTCTAAACATCTATGTGACCTCCACCGGAATCACTCCATGATATCCATGTCTTTCTTGTACTACAGAGGCCCAAACTGGACACACAACCCCAAAAAGGGTCCTGTGAGTGTTGAATAGAGGGAACATCCCTCAACCTACTGGCAACATTATTGTTTATATAGAGCTGAATACACTAGTGATTTTCTTCACTACTGCAACACACCATTGACTCAACGTATTGTCCACCAGGACCCCAGGTCCTTTTCTGCAAAATTACTTTCTATCCAGTCAGCCCCCCGTGTATGCTGTTGTCCTGGTCCCCTCCGAAATGCAGGGCAGTCTCCCATGGGATCCTGCTGACTGATTGCCCAAAGAACCCCAAATCTACTCTCCTGAAGTCCAGAGCTGTGATTCTGCTATTTATCTTGCTTACTTAGCTGAATATGGTTGTTTCAACCAAAGCTGATGTCAGCTTTCATGTCCTACATGAATCTGTTCTTTTTGGTGAAAAGCACACCCAGCAGATTGTCTCCCCTAGTATCTCCAGCCACAAGATCTCGTACATAAGCCAGCTTCTATATTACATTCACGTATAGAAAGTAGTTTGTTCTGATTTTTCTTTAGTGATACCTAAGAAGCCACAACATCTCTACTCTGATATGGATATTTTTCACATTTTATAACTTGTTAGAAGTAGTCCAGATGCAAGTGATGTGATCTGTCTGGGAGTAACTTTCAAAAACTTCAAAAGAGTGCAGAAAACATCTGATCATCTCTTGCAATTACTTGGCAACAGTGTGCCACACTGTGTTCTGATCATAAAAACAAGTGATAGTTACAGTCCTTTAAACATAAAATGGTCTGGGCTCCAACCAGCATAGATCCCCCCTACCTCTGCTGTGTCCTGGGAGAACATTTAAGATCTTTTCTTTTGCTTTTCCAGTGATGACTAAAATTTTCCTCAACAATAGGAGTCGATGAAAATTCCCACAGCCCACAATTGTCTGTATTTGGAAGACTTTAAGCACAAGAGCACACATGATGAATTGCCTGGTACTGACAGTGTTAGATAGCATCTTACATCTTGGATTATGAGCTGATGAGCTGTGACTGCAGCTTATCTCACTGATTATAATTTCACTACTACCTTCTGCTTCTCCAGCTGTTGTATTCTCTGGTAGCTGCTTACCTTGGACTGTAAGCTCTTCGGGGTATGAAGTACCTTTCAGGTACTGCTCTATAGTGTAGGACCAATCTGTGTTACAAATATCCCTCTCTGTAGGGGTAGTAGAAGTAATGTAGTAGAAGATAAGTGATCATATTAACATCTAATGTTGTATGTTAGCTGTCCTCAAAATCTAAATTTACTTTTACTGTTTACTGAAGGACCTTTCCCCTAAAAATATATTTTAAAATCACTTTTGATCTTGCAGAGTAAGGCCTTGATCTTACGAAGTCCCTCAGAACTTCCAGACTGTGGCTGAAACAGGTTGAAGTGGAATGGCCCAAGAGCCCAACACAGTTCCCAAAAAGTTTAAAGAAGGAAGAAGTCCAAAGAATTCAGAGAATCCCAAACCAATTCTTTCTAACAAGGTGCAACACTGCGTAACACACAAAAATCTCAAATTCATTAACGCATAGACCAGTTTCGACAGTAAGGATTTGGAAACACAACAAAAATTTCTATAGTACTTCCTTGAGTGCACTTTTCTAGATATTCAGCTTACATTTCCATTTTCCTTTAGTCCTTCCAGGACTATGAATCTTTCCCTCTCCTCTTCCTTTCCCTTGCTCACAGATACTTAAAGAAAAGTAAAGAAGAGTTTTGGGGAGAAATTCTTCAGCTGGGGAGAAACCCATCAGTAGGGACTGTTGCAATAGGACAAGGCATAATGGTTTTAAAATAGAGGAAGGTAGATTCAGATTAGATATTAGGAAAAAAATTTGCAATGAGAGTAGTGGAACACCGGAACAGGTTGCCCAGAGATGTGGTGGATGCCCCATCCCTGGAAACGTTCAAGCCAGGTTGGATGAGGCTCTGAGCAACCTGATCTGGTTGGAGATGTCCCTTCTCCTTGCAGGGGGGTTGGACTAGATGACCTTTGAAGGTCCCTTCCAATCCTAACTGTTCTTGACTCTAAAGTTCTTTAAAATTTGCTGGCCATTACTTTAGATCCCTACTTCAGAAACTTTATATGTAATTTTAAAAAAAATATCTTTTCCTTTGTCTGATTTAAAGCTCCATTGCTACTCTCATCTCTTGTACGAATCCATAATGCACAATAACATTCTATGCCTCAAGGCTTTTAAGACTTGTATTTAAATAGCTTTCTGGTGATGGACTTGGTTACTGGAAGTTCTGGAATTAAAAAGATGCACTTTCCTGTCAGAGCAGCAAGGTTGGGTATGACTAGCTGAAGCTCTTAGCGTTCTAAAACTGGTCTCACTAATTGATGACCTAATATACCATCAGATTTTCCAGAGCATGTTTCCATTCAAATTTCAGACACGGTCAAAGTTCATTTTAGACGTATCAAGCTAAAGCATGCCCTACTAGGATCAAATTCTGCATGCAAGGAAATTGCTTACTGAAGTTCTCATCAGTCCATGTTGCACATATCTACAGGGTCATCAGTAATTTAAATAAAGATTTAATGGAATATGCTCAATGGCTGTAAACATTCATATTGCAGTGATATGATACTGTTTATGAAAATATTCACAGTTACATTAGAGAAACTTACCCTAGAAAAGGGATGTACACTAAATGTAAGTTTACAGCTAACTGGTGGGAATTAGGATTAAATTTGCCTAATAGTTTATTCCATGATTGCAGATCATACATTGTTGATATTTTTGATATCTACTATTAGCTATGAAAATAGGTGATACTAGCCACTACTACAGAAAAAAAAAAAAATATTGGGTTAAATAGATTAATGATCTAATCTAATCTATTTAACCTTATATCCCTATATCTTCTGACATAAATTGTGGCACTTCTGAGTCGTGTTAAAAAGGGACGGGGTTGCCTAGTCTTATAATGGTAGACTTGTAGTGATATATTTCGTAATGGACAAAATCTTCTTGCTATCCAGCATTTTGCAGAACATTATGAAAGAGTAAAAGAAGTATTGCAGGAATTACCAGGTTTTTTTTGGTTAAAATTGTAACACTGGCTTGGAATGACAATCTGCCTTCCTAAATTCCATCTGGAGTTTCAGCTGAATAAATATTCCTTTCTTCTCAAATTTGTGAACTAAATTATTCAATGATATTGCTTTGTGATGTTAAGCAGCTGTTGTGTTTCACCCCTAAAAGCTCTTTTCATTGATAGGTGAAGCAATTTCATTTAAGTTTTATTTTAAAAAAGTCTTAGGTACCTTGTATTAAATGCAATATATGCTTACAAGAAAGTACTATATATTTTATCACCTGTAAAGAAAGTGAAGTCTTTGTAGATGACAGATATTATTAATCCCATAGATGCCACTGAAAAGGTTTTTAATATAACAGTGTTCCGGAAAAGATTAAGCCAAAAATGTCTGTACTAGGATCCCAGAGATATAAATAAAATTGTTTTTCTGGGAAAGCACCTGCTTTTATATATTGATGAGAAATTTCACAGGGGCATATTTTGCCCTCAGACACGCAGGCATAAATCAAATTGATTTCAATAGAAATTGTGAGTGCATATTTGGTTGCTTTTACCGGAGCAGCAGTGTTGCAGAGTCTTCTATAGAGATTCCACAGCTAGATTTGCCTTTAACTTTAAAATCTCCATTTTACACTTGAATTGGCAATTTTAGCTTCCAGATCTGACAAAGTCATCCAGGGGGAAATAAAATCTCCCATGAAGAGCTAGAGCCTGGCAGTGTCCTAGAAAGAGTATCAGCTTGCTGTGTTCCTATACCCTTTCCCAGGCATCTGTTCCAGGCCACTTTCAGAGCAAAGGAGGCTGGGACAGAGGGACCTTTGTTCTAATACAACCATTCTTATTTCAGCATGCAATGAAGATTTTTAAAAAATATATATTCCTTTAAATTTTTACAGATAAAACATAGCATTCTTTGTCCTTCTGTAAACTGATTTGTCACTCTCAATTTCTTGTTTTCTGGATGATGTGCCACCATAATCATAGAATCATAGAATCATAGAATCACATGGTTGGATGGGACCTATAAGATCATCTAGTCCAACCATCTTCCCACTACCATTGCTGCCACAGCTACTAAACCATATCTTGTAGCTCCTCATCAAGCCGCCTCTTGAACACTGCCAGGGACGGCGACTCCACCACCTCCCTGGGCAGGC
>JAAGAY010135623.1:0-28065 GCA_011801015.1 Ardeotis arabs | reverse complement strand
TCTTTTCATCTTCTCCATGCAATTTATGATGCCATGGACTTGTATTATATCATCCCTCTGACATAGTTGCCAAGCTGAAAGTCCTATTGCAGTTAGTTTGTTCTAGTTGTTAGCTTGCCTGTAAAAGGTAGCTACTCTATAACTAACACCATCTTTGTAGTCCCTTTCTGTTTCTTTTCTTGTGTATCCTTTTTTAGGTTACTCTTGCAGCCAACATTCAAGATGTGGGTGTACCAAGGATTCAGACAGAGCATAATGCTGCTTCCTGTTTTGTTCTCTGTTTCTTTTGTAATAATTTGTACATTCCACGTGTCCTTTCGGAGCACCCAACCGAGCAAAGAGCATTGAGCTGGTTGTAGTGGCAACACACACAGGTGGTCCTGCTGCAGCGGACAATGGCTGTTTACCGTACACCCATCTGATTTTGTGCATGGTGATACCAGCCTTGAGTGCCATTTGTAGATAGACTACTGTTCGTGAGAGGAACCATGAGAGTGATATCAAGTGAGAGAAAGCATGAGAGTGGTATCAAAACTGTCAAAGCTGAAGATCCAGCAAAACATAATACTAAAGGTGAGATACCAAAAAATTTGCTCATTTATAAAAAATAAGGAGAAATAGGGGACACAAAAGGAGAAAAAACAAGAAACGGTTGTGGGAAATACAGTGCGACACTTGTTTTGCTGAGATTCAAGGCTTTTTCAGGGAATTTTTCTTCATATTGTCATCTCACAGGCTTCATAAGTAAACTCACAGAAAGCCACAGTTTTGGAAACTATGAAACCTCCAGATGTATTTCTTACTATTTACACATTCATCTATTCATCAGGGTTTTTTTCTCAAGTGTAGGATGGGAAAATTGAAGTGTTTTACTTATGCCAAGAGAACAGCTCTATTAGCTGCCATCATTCGTGAGGATCCACATTTTTCAGAAACGTGGATGTTCAGGGCTTAGTACTGACACTTGAACAAGTATCTGCTCAGTGCCAAATGACAGTGAGGTGAACTAAAATTTCCAAATTACATGTAGTGATGCATTACAGCAAAGTATTACAGCTTGAAATTGTGATCCGTGGTTCCATGCAATTTGTTAGCAACACAATTCAACACCAAGACAAAGCATACATCTAGTTTAGGATGTTGTGAGCAGGGTTTGCAAGCCACCCAGGGGATAAGGAAGGTTCATGGTAAGAGGGAAAATTAAGAACCCTGTGGCAGTTCTGACACCGTGGAGAAGAGATGGGTCCTTTAGCAACGACACATCTTCCTTAGAGTGAAGACAAACATATGAAAAGACATCCAGAGTCTCTCCTATTTCTTGACTTCTCTATTGGGAGAACATGTTTGGGAAGTCAACACTCTCCTGTGTACACTATAGATACATATACAAGGCACAATTCTTTAAGAACCAGAGGATATCAAAAATTTTCATAGCTCCATGGCTGTTCTGTGTAATAACAGCTTTCCAATATTTTTCCTGAGAACAGTACTTTAATGACAGGATGATTGGTAAAGGTGAACGTTGAGGTACCTCATAGTTGGCAGTATAAGGAGAAGGTTAATTAGCCGAAAAGTGCATCATTTATAGTAGAAAAAATGAGATAATGTTTTGCGGAGTTCAGCAGAACTATCATGCAAATTTTTGACTAGCACATAGTCTCACCATAAAATTGATAGTACAGTGGACTCTTTCTGAACAGCATTACTTGCATGCCCCCTGAGTCTAGGACTGTAACTTGTAGCACAAACTTACTCACCTCATTGTCCTGGTGATTGATTTCACTAAGATTTGACTGCTGCAGAAGAACGTTCAGAAGCCTGTGGAAGCAATGACATAATCAGTGTACTGTACTCCTGACTCAACCTGAAAAATTGACATTTTTTGAGGAACAAAACATATAATTTCAAGAAAAATCAGTATTAGTGATGGGCACAGGTCAAAATCTTAGATTTGAGCTTTATTGTACTAGAAAAACATGTAGGACTTTATGGCTTACTGTAACAACAGAAGCTTAGTGCTGGGAATTACAAGCAGATCCACTAAAAAGGATTCTTGTGCTGATTGCCAGGCTAGAATCAGAATATGTAATACTACACGTGTGCAGTCTTTGGTAGCTTAATTGTAATCCTATTTTATAAAGTTTTAAACAAACAGAAATGCTAATGACCAATTTCTAAAAGGATTTTTCTCTCTCCTTAACTCTTGGAGTAATATGATGTTGTGTAAGTGTTCATGTGTGTGTATGCATGCATACTATATATTTATGCACACACAAACCAGTACTATTTTACAAGGCAGTGTGTCTGCTGGGATACGGCCATTGCTATGGTATAAAATACAGCAATGCATTGGTTCATATTTTACAGAATATCAGACTACAAACACTCCCCTCTGGTGGATGGAACAGTTAAAATAAAATAGTTACAGGAAATATTATTCAAGTGCAATGGTATTTTTAACACTGCATGGATTTTGCTTTTCTTTTCCTTCCAGTATCCTTTCTGAAATCACCATAGGTTAGGCGAAGATGGTTGTGTTTTATAGTAGGGTGCTAAGTGTTTGGATCATATACATGGGTGGACCATGGAAATGAAAAGGACCATCCTGTCACAAGCTGTAACAAAGCCAAATATCATAGATCCTAACATGGATGTACAGTTCTTATGACTGTAGAAAAAGGAAAGACATATCCTTAGTGAATGCCTAGGTAAGATCATAATATGAATCTGTGGCTCACCTGAAGGTGTGAATTTTCTAGGAATCTTCAAAACATGAACATTTAAAAGATACACCATTTTGCATGGAAATTAAAAGATGATGAAGTGTCAATGAGGAAACTGTGATAGATGCATAGATAAATCTATTCAACCATCCATAGGAAACTGAATAAAAATCTTTTGCTGCTTTTCATCAGAACAATCTTCAACAACTTCCAGTATGCTTTCTGGATTGAACTGTGCTTAGGTGTGTGGATGAGATCAAGCTGAGAATGTTGCATTGACAAATTTGTTCTTTTTTTTTTTTTTTAAAAATAAACAACTAGATAATGTAAATTATTCAAAAGAAAGACATTTACAGCTGCTTAGGGATGATTTGGGCAATTCTGCAGGTGAAAAGCTTCTCTGTTGGTAATGCCATCTTTAGGTGTAAAAAGTCCAAATTTATTTTTTTTTCTAGCTAGAATATCTCTAAAGAGTGAAGACTAGGCAGATCCCAGTGCTTTGCTAGGACCCCAAATCCATTTATATATGATACACATACTTGTAGAAAGGGGATGTTATATCTCCTCTTCTGAATCACACAACCAATAACATATTGGAGTCATACTATAGGAACTCTGAAAAGGGTGGCATTTTAGGATTGGTGTGATTAGTGTGGCAAAAATTTGTAAAAGGGAAGAGAAATTTTATGGTCATTTGGCACAGTGATTAAGAATCTCAGAAATTCACTGTCTGCAAACAGGTCTGGGTAAAAATGGACTAGTGAGCAAAAAGATGGTGAGATAACAATAATATCCTTGTAAAACTCATTTATCACATAGTTTTATAATCTGATACATGGTTCTGTGGTTTGACCTCAGACATAATCAATGAAACCAGTGTATGTGAGGAAAATCTCATTCTTTGAGTGTAAAAGGTCTATCAACAACAAACTTTGGCTCATTTATATCCTTTGACCATTATGGCAACATAAGTGCTACCACTCAAATATGTTGATATTCAGCTATGCAGCTGAGATTGCTCTGCTCTATGCTTACAGGTATAGATCAGGAAGTCCATTAATTCTTTCCACCTTTCCCCTTAGGCTCAGTAAAATACACTGAAGCACATAAATCAATTATCAAATCAATACATAAGTTGGCTGATGACTATCTTTGTCTTTCCATGTGGTCCATGTGCTGCCCCCAGCACATGGGGTTGTAGCAGTGGGCTGCCAGCTTTCAAACTTGGCTGAGAAGAATGAAAAAGCATTTCATAGCTGGCCACTGCATATACCCTCTTGGCAATGAATGGGATTCAAGAGTGACAAAGACTGTGGTGGAAAAGCTTCTCCCTCAGTGCTCCAGGCATATCTTCTGAGCATGGGACAAACCCAGGGAGAAGACAGAGGGAAAGGAATTGAGCAACTGGTAAACTCCTGTGCCCGTATCCATGGAGAATGTGAAAAACATTCAGGGAGCCTTGTGTGCTGCTGGTAAAGTAGATTACCATTCCCTTTCAAGTAGCAGCATTTGCAGTGTTGTACAAACATTGTCTTCTTTCTATGGAGACTTTGTTTAATGATAGTGACCCGTACTTTTGCAGAAACCTCAAACTATTTTCCCCAAGTGATGCATGAAAAGCAATGATAACATGGAAAATGAATAAAGCTGTTAAAAAAAGCTGGAGAGCAAGATCAGCAGAAGTGCACAGAGGTCTGGGCTGGTCTGATGTGGCAACAGCAGCAAAGCCATAGACTCAGTGATTAAGTCTCATGAACGTTTTGCATGTACTGAATGTTTTACCTGTCTCTAATGTCTTCCTATCCCTCCAGACATGATTTACTTAGGAGATTTTTTTTTGAGTTAATTTATTCAGATGTACAAATGAAAATTTGTTAAACCTTCCTATTATCACAGGCTGGAATGAGACAAAGAGGTTCTTTGTTGAGACTTCTTGTGAAGACACTCTGTAGTTATTACTCCACCTTCAGTAAAAGTAGTTAGAAATGAGCCAATCCACCAAACCTCAGCTTCCCCTTTACAGTAGGGGCTTTCAGAAAGGTTGTTGTGTGGAAAACTTTCTCACATTTGCCATGATACTCAGAGGAGAAGTCCAGAGAAGGAGCTTCTTGTTGTGTTTCTTGTGGGGAGGTGGCAGAAAGGTAATTGGTGAAGGGAAACCCAGGGTTTCAACCTCTATTATAATTTTTTTTTCTTCTCTCCTGCTGTGATCCCTGTTGTGATCTTAAACCAGGCTCCTGACCTTACTTGGCCATGTATCTCTGGTACTCAAGTTGTACAATGCTTTTTCTCCACTCTACCCCGCTTATGATAACCACTAAACAAAGAAGCAAGTCACAGGTGTAACCGTTACAGCTAACCTTCCTGACTTGGGCTCCCCTTTGGGCTGGGTAGCTTATATGGGAGACTACCTCTTGAAGTTCAACCAGAAAATGCTGTTGGAGCCTGGGACGTACCTCACGTCAGGCTCTGCGGTAGCAGCATGTAGTGGCAACCTCCCGTTTTTGTCGGGTATGTTCTGCTTAGCACCATTTCTAAGCAGGCTGACACAGCCTTCCAGCCAACCCTAAAAAAGAAATTAGAGCATATCAAAGAGGAAAGTGAAATGCATCAAGCCAGATCTTTGCTTGGTGGTTCTGGCATCCATGTGCGACTGTAGCTGTTTCTGCCAGCAGAGAAACTTGTCTTTTGTTTCTCCAGTATAGGTCTCTCAGCACTGAGAACAGTTTCCCTTTGGAGTTCAAGTCTCAGACTAGCTTGGTCATTCATTTCTGTGATAAGGTGTTTTCTTTACACTGCATTTTGGTTTTTCTGCAGCTGTGGCAAATACCAACTGAGCAAACAGTGATAAAAAACCTGCTAATTCCTGTATCACTAGCAAATGCTACACATATTCCTTCATGTGGATTTAATTATGCTAGGTTAAACCAAGAACATGAGCACTTAATCTCATTTCATTTATGAGATTTTAGAAGGGATGGCAAATAGCAAAAAGCTTTGGAGTGTGGTCTTATAAACATTGTTGCGTAAGTTTGAATTAGTGACAATGTTAGACTGAAAACAGCACCAAAACAGATGGGATGAATCAGTTCTTGGACTAAAACCTTCTATCAATCACCTCAACAAAAAAGCAAGTAAGCAATCTGATTGTGACTGCATGAATCTTTCGGCATATACTTAAGTCCCAGGGAAATAAAGCATGTGTTTATGTGTTTTGTTCAAACCTCTGCAGGCAGCTGATAAAGACCATTCCCTCCTGTATGAGCTACGTCAGATCACCATTACCAGCATTTATAGGGAAAAGGTGTGGCATGATGGAATTGGAATGTGCCTGTTGCACCTCACGTGGAAGTACAAGACCACTAAATTTCACATGTGTTTGTGACTGTGGAGCTCTGCTAAATTCAGTTCTCTGTAAAGACATTGCAGTCTAGTGCTCTCTAGATCTCCGATTATATCCTTCACAGAAACAGAAATGGAAACTTCGAAGCCTGGGTGGTTGAAATATTTTCCAGTGTTTTTTTTTTTTTTTTCCAGAGAATATTTTTTCCCCTCTGGGAAAAGAGGAAGGAAAAAAGGAGCATGACACTAATTATGGTATTTAAAAAAAATATCTGGCAGAGGAAATGTTTATTCTCAAGTAAGTGGGACATACTCCTTGCACTGAATGAGACTGCCCGTTTTGCTATTTTCTACACTTATTTTCTGGCTAAATATCACATAGCTGAGCAGAAGCATTGTTTTCATCCTGAATTTGCAGGAAGAAACTAGATGCAAGGGATGAGATTTAATTAGGCTGTCATGGTATCTGTTTAAATGCACTGGCAGTCATCCAGCCATAATTCACACTATGAGGCATGGGTGAACATTCCTTCTTCCTTTCTGTCCAGCTAATAATGGAAGCCCATGGTCAACCCCTCTGCCCAGCTAACTTCATCCCCATCCTCTCTCTGAGTCCTGAATTCCCTGCAGCGAGGAGTAAAAGGCTAAGGAGAGGAGGACCATCCTAGTGTGCTTCAGACAGAGAGCACCATATCTCCCTTCCCAAACTTCTCAATGGGATGTCTGCCCCTGCTATCACTTGCATGTGGGTTGATTAGGGGACTGGATTGCTTATGATCTGAGTATCTGCACTAGCACCTGCAGCACCTTGAACTTAAGTTGTTAATCTGGTCATCCAAGGTCTATCACTATAGTGAAAAAAAGTAATGCCCTGGCTCATATAGTGTGCAGGAAAACATGCCTGCTGGCCACCAGAATTTGAAATAGCAATGCCCTTTCTGAAGCATAAAAATTTGATACTGACAGTGGGACGGGAACAGTTTATCTGCATATTAAGAACAAAAGGGGACTTTCCAGTGCACAGAAACAAGTGGTTTTCTTGAAACCACACAGAGGACCCTGGATTTAGTGAGATCCCCATGCCACGCACTGATTTTACAACCCAAAAGAGAAAAGACACTCTGAAAGGAGTCCTGATCCTTTCCTAATAATCATTGCTTCCAGCTTTGCATTGTAATAAAGTTTACAATTTCACTGTTGTCTAGAACTAAAGGTTTTATACTTTTTTCCTTTCTGTAGTATAAACAGAAAACTTATTTGGTCTGCACGTGTACTCCCTTCACTCCATCCATCTTTCCATCCTTCTCCCCCAAGTCTTGGTACCAGATATGTTGCCAGAGATAAACTGGTACGTCCACAAGCATCTTGAGTATTAATATTGGCTCCCATCTTCAACAGAAGCTTCACTGTATCCACCTGGCGTCCTGACACAGCATGCATCAAAGGCGTGCAACCTGGGGAAGAAAGTCAAATGTTCTTTAACAATTTTTATTTTGTCAAAGCCATAAGATAGAGATATTTTCTTATTTGCAAATGTTAGCAGTGGCAAACGAACAAATCCTTTCTCTGACAACAGTTCAACAGTTGTACTCAGCTTTTTGCAGACAGGAGGTAACTGCTATGCCAGTTACTGACCACTGATTTTAAAAAGAGCATGACTTCATTAGCAAAAGCCTCATTAACTCTACTCCTGGAGGGAAAAGTGTTTTTCTGTTGACGAGTTCCCAATACGAACTGTTGGCTTTGTACACCATTTCAGAGGCTGATATTCTTCAGAGTGACTAGTAGCTAGATGGTGCTTGGCCGGTTTTCTCAAACCTCAGCTTAGTTCTGTCTCTGTGTATTTGAAAGATTTATGAAAAGAAGCCCTGTCTCATGAGAAGGTATATGTGTGTGAGTTGATGCTTTATGTAGCCAACAACTTATTTTTAAGGACTGTATTTGCTCTAGAATATTTTCTTTTCTGTTTTCATGAGAACTTATTTTATATTCTGCAACAATTTCTGTGCTGGAAAAAACCTAATACTCAAATTTCATCATGAAGTATTCTGATATCCTTTAATTGCTTCCTCTTCCTTATATTCTGTTAACTGCTGAATAACAGCAAGAGATTTTCCTGCAGAATCTGACAAAACAATTTAAAATAGCTAAGCTGGGAATAAACATGAATACTAGAAACTGTAAGACTACTAGAAACTTCTTAGAGAACTGAAGAATTATTCTTACTGGATTCAATGACACTGCTGAGTGAATACGTGCTGCTCAATCTGAGGTTATGCAGAGGCTGCTGTATGTGCAGGATATGAGCCATATGTTTTTTCTTTCTAACTGTTCTTTAGTTACATTTGTATGTAAACACATTTATTTTGGAGCTGAAATACTTCTGTTTACTGATCAGACTATTGCCACCCCCCACCCTTCATACCTAGTCCCTCTCCTAGGGACTAGGACTGAGAGCATGTTAGCTTGATTAAGCGTTTTCCCTACTGACCAATGGATATTTTAAAGATGGATGTCTGGTTTAAAGCGTAGGAAAAATTGGTAACTTGGTAAAAGCTGGTAGAGATTAGAATAGACAGTGGTCAGACCCTTTAAAAGAAAGTGCAATTAAAAAAATACTTTTGAATAAACAAACTCTTCCTTGAGTGAAGCTTCCAGAGAGCTGTGGTTCTAATTCACTTGGGAAATAGATGCATATAAAACCCAGCCAACGGACAACACTTTGTAATAACATTAGATAGTAACCTGAGCACAAAATGAAAAAGAGCACCATCTCACAGATAAAATATTTAGATCATTGCACATTGTACAACCAACACTTTGGCAAACAGTTAGATGACAAAATCAGTCAAACTTTGTCTGTACACATACTTCTTAAGTGCAAAAGACCAGAACGCTCTACTCTAGATATGTGCAGAATGTGTAGCATTTGACTTGGATTAAAAAATATTCTTTTTCTTTCCCTGAAATGCCAACAATTTCTCAGCATCTCCCTGAAGAAGAGAAAATAGATTCCTGATAAAGTACTATCTGATTATAGTAAAAAACCTTATTTGTATCAATATTAAAAATCTTACAAATAAAGGGGAAAGAAGCATCCAAACTGTGTGAGCATTTCCAGTGGATATTCCAGTGAATAACTCAAGTTTCTTGTATTCTGCTGCTATATATAATTTGCTGAACACAAAAATCAGGATAAAAAATGGAAAATTTAATTACAAGCTGAAGCAACTAATCCCCTGAGAACAAGCTTAGCCTTCATTTACCCTCGCTGTCACAGCACTCCAGGATGGAAGGATCTTCTCGAATCACTGCAGTTAGTGTGTTCACATCGCCATTAGCTGCTGCTTGGTAAACCACAGTCAAGTCAATCTCTTCTGCTGCATCACCTGCAGGGGAGGAGTATGTCCATGAGTAAAGGGAGAGCAAGTACAAATGATTAACAGTGAAAATAATGACACTTATTTCACTGAGTTTTTATGTCTACATAACTCGAGGTGGAACAAAGTGTATCTAAACAGCACTGTGGTTTTTGTTAGTCATCTGAAACTCAGTTTTTGTAATAAATTCTTCCAAAAACTGTCAGACATAGATACTGAGAGGACATAAGAAAACTTCTGGAAAGTTTCTGCCTCTTATGAAGAATCATACTAACATTAATGTAACATGACTTGAGAAATAATGAAGTAATAAATGAACTAGCTCATAATATTGATGGCTACATTTCTATGAGATAGGATGAAATCAGGACGTAGGTGTTTTCAGTTTCAGTGTTATCCTTGCAGCAGTCAGAAGACTGACACTTTTCACTTCCTTTTCCTGTGGTGTCCAGGGGAATTTTCTTCTCAGGAAAGTGGACTTCTGGCAGCAATGGTTTTGCGTTAATTTCTGCAAAAAAGAAAGGTGGACTATTGCTTGGAACCCAGGAGAGGTTTATTTTGTTTGGCAGTTACAGTATGAGGTATTATTTAAAGCAGATGCCTTGCAGGACCTGTTCCTGAACACTCCTCAGATTTTTATTTCTAGAGAAATTCATGAGAGGATTCTCTCTTTGCTTCTTTGCTTGTAACTTCCTTTCAGACTGGTCATCCCATGCTTCACATACCTACAACTCCTGTGGCTTCAAGAGGACTATTAACCTGTTAACCACAGGAGTCAAAAGGGTTGATTTTTTGTTGCAGGATCAAATCTGATGTAATGCTAAAATGCCCTAGATATGTATTGTTGGTCAGCCACAGTCTCATGTTTAATTTTAAAAAGAGTTTCTGATCTCGAAAAGAAGTACAGCTGCAGTGAGCTGTGTTGTTCTCTGTGGCTGAGAGTCAGAGCTACAGAGCGGAATTCGTCCAACCACTGCACTGCCTTGTTAGCAGGAGAAATGAAAACTGACACCTAATTCACGCTAGAGAGTTGATCAAAGGAAAGACAGATCAAGTGACTGGTGACTTATCCTTACTGCTGTGTCTTCTGGGAATAGCATGATTATGTAAGCTATGCAGAAAAAAGGGAGATCCTTCAAAGAGATTTTGAAAAGTTAGCAAAAAGTCTTTCATAATCAAATAATACATTATTATTAATACATTAATACAAATATATTTTAAACATTGTCATATATATTTTTGAGTGATAAAAGATGTCTGAAGATAGTTTTAATTTTATAGTATTAGCTACACTATTCACATTCTGATCAGATGTTGCAGCTGAACCCACATGAGTTCCATGTTTTCAGCCCAGCGTAATTCCCCACATATGACCTTCTCTCCCTGGGATGTAATTATCACTCTTGACTTCAAAACTTGGCTGCCATGGAAACGCAATCAGCTCTTACCCTGGGAAAGGTTAGTCTGTCAAAGCTGGAGCTCTGGTTGTAGGCTTGGGAAAACTAGAAAGCTGATGTTAAATCTGCCTTCACTAGTGCAGATTCCCTCTCCATCACTACTCAACTGAAGAGAATTTAATTCATTTTCTTTCTTCTAGCTGGTCTTTTAAATTACACATTTGATAAATTTTGTAAATTAAAAATATTAGCTGGATTTTTAGTCTGTTGGGGAATCTGTTGCTGAGGGAACTGTTCATTTGGCTCAGAAGCTTTGACCTGTATGCTTGGGAGATCAAGAGAGACTAAGAGTCATTGCCTCTGGAGAGTTATCATTGGTGACTAGTGTATGAAAAAAGGAGTGACTTTACCACAGGGCCCATTAATCAGATTTCCTTATCATGCCAGATCTTCAGATTGCTCTCACAATCAGTAAACTCAGCAAAGACAGGTTAATAACAAGCTCAGGTCTGAGCTAGTCCCTTACTCAAAGAGGGGTGTAGCATGGGCTGGGTGGAAGGCAAGGAGACAAGGCAGTTGTGTTGCTCCTCTCGGTCAGTCTCTGGAGGTACACAGGAGGTGCCAGTCATGAGCACCAATACAGCTCCTCTCACAGCTGTGTGTGGTAGTTATCATAAGGGAATGGCACCGAGAAGATGCTGCTGGCATTGGGAAAAAAATCAGTAGATGTACTCAAGCAGACAGTGGATCAAAGGGGCCCTCACCTCCTTTTGGGTATTACACGTGTAAATTTTGTACTTCTTGCTGTTTAGCTTCGTAAGTAGAACACTGGAACAGGTTGCCCAGAGAGGTGGTGGATGCCCCGTCCCTGGAAACATTCAAGGCCAGGGTGGATGAGGCTCTAAGCAACCTGATCTAGTCGAAGATGTTCCTGCTCCTTGCAGGGGGGTTGGACTAGATGACCTTTGAAGGTCCTTCAACCCTAACCATTCTATGATTCTAAGTACTGTTACATTTTCCTGCTATGAGTCAGGAGCAGAGCAATCCAGCCACAGAAGGAAACTCTTCATCTCCCAGGCTGAGCAGTTGCTTACCTGGAGGGCAGGAAGATGAGGACATGGATGCACACCTGCAAGTGGATCTCTGACTCCCTCTGCCCTTTTTCATCTGACTAAACCCAAAACACCTTTTCCCTGTGCCTTTGCTTATGTTGGGCTGAATCTGCTTTCCCTAGAGGGAAATGCTTATGTTTGGCTAAATCTGCTTTCCCTCTCCCTCTCCTGTGTGAGGAGGAATTAATGAGTTAATTCTGGATTAATGGATGGATGGATGAATGAACGCTTTCCCCACGCCTGCTCTCGCAGAACATGGGCTCCACTCCTGCTAAGGGATGGTGGCATGAAGCCACATTGAAGATTGACACCTCCCTACCCATGAGTCTTAGCTGTCAGAGCAAAGAGAGGCAGGTGGACCAGGCTGTGACCCTGCTGGCAAAGGAGACTGGGCCAGGAGGAATTGATGAACACCCATATTGTGCATCTGGCAGAAAGCAGACTGACACTAATTCAGTTCCTATAGGGTGACACAATTTCAGGTGAGGTATCTTTAACATGACCTCTGTGGCTTTGGGTGGTGGGCAAGGAGGAAGACAGATGCGTGGTCTTCTGATGCTTCACATGAGAGGGAGCGGAAATGCCAGGGGGGCTGGGACGTCATTTATGCTGGATGCACTTGGCTCCAGGTGACACAACATCTCCATTTTCATCTTCCTCCAGCCTACCCTGTCAAGGAATGAGGGGACATGTGTGCAAAGCTTGTAGGCCATTTCTTTTTGTAGACACCTTCCTGGGCAGTATAGGAATGATTCAGAGAGTGAGTATTTTGCAGAAGGTGATAGTGAGGCACTGAGTGCTTGTGTCCCATCTGCGAGCGTACCCTGCTGTAGAGTTAGGCTATGCCTGGGCCACCAGTACCAGGTGGGATAAAGGGATTGTGAGCAGCCAAATGCCTGACTCTCCGCCTTCAAATGTGTTAGCGTTACTTCGCTTATTATCTCACAGTTCTGTAAATGCCAGTGAGTACTGGTGCCATTTCAGATACATTTTACATTTTGTTTGGGAAAATTGCTGTGCTACTGATGAAAGGAATCTGTCAGTCAGCTTCAGGAAGGCAGAAGTTCCAGCTAAGAGACTGGGTGTGGAGCAAGGGTAAGGGAGAAATTGCAGGCTGGCACAACAGTGGCGTAGAAGAATCTTAGTGAGCAAAGACCAAATAACATACAGGGTTGTGACATCTTCTTTTGTAGTTAAAATCCTCAGAAAGAATAAATGTTAAAAGCCAGTCTATCTGAAATAAGCTGCAGTTTTTAAAAAATGTGTCATTTCTTTAAGATAAAGTAATTGTCTTTTTGTTGGAAAGGGAGGTATATAAAGAAACATGCAGATTCATCATAGGACTCAGAGCAATGAAATTACACTGCTCATGACATTAATTCTTCTCTGACTCTCTTGTGAAGAGTGCATGTTTTGCACAATTTGCGATGTTGGCTGATGTGTTGTTTTACAAAGTGCATGTTAGATGTACGTAAGTGCATGCTATCTCCTGCATTGGATTTTTTAAGCTCTAAATAACTTTGCTGCAGCTTAGTGTATGTGATCTTGACAATATCTGAGTTAGACCTTGCTAAAACACCAAGTTTTGAAAACTGAAGACTGGAAAACAGAATAATTTCTGTTCATTGTGAAGAAGAAGTATTTATGTATGCAATTTACTCCCCTCTTTTCGGTAAACCCTCTTGGCTCCACCAGCAGCCAGATGCCTTATGTGATTTCCCAAAGCTTGTCGGCAGGACACAACATGAGGCAGTTTATTTGATTTAATCACGTCAGTGTCAAGGGTCAGTGGGAGATGGATGAGTGCAGTTTTTGGAAACTGTAACTCACTCTCTAATATTACGGATTTATTGATCGCTTAATAAAGTAATAATCCCTGTGTGTGCCTGGCTGTGAAGGTACCAGTCTGGGCCTTTGTCTAGCTTCCCTGTTTAAATGGAAAATGTTTGAAGTACAACACACGTTTAAATGGCACCAAGCACTGTTGGGGGGGAGGGGTTTCTGATGTTGTTTGGCTTCTTTAAGTCTCATATTGCTACTGCTGTTACTATTGATAAGGAATATAAGATACTAATGAACAGTGCCATAGGAAGTGTTGCAAAGAGGCAGTATGATTTTCAAGCCTAGAATGCTGGTTTTTTGGTCTGTAGCTGGGATAGTTTTCCAATGTGTAGGGTGGAGAAAGGGTCTGGAGGGATGGTTGGATTATTTTATTGGACCAACAGATATTGATCTGGTGTGTTTGAAAGCTAGTCTGTATTCTTCCATTATTATAAATTGCTCCAATGAAAGATATACCCCTTTTCCTTGCTAAAAAAATCATGCCCACTTAAATCAGTAATGTGCCAAGATATAAACATGCTATTTAGTTAAAATCTGCCATACACTATAAATTTTGAATAGACTCTTCTTTGCCTGCTAACCAATGGGTTCAGTGTCCCATTACTGTGTTGTCTGCTCCTGCTCCCCATCTGCCTCCCACGAAGCTAGCAGGGAAGGCAAACACTAAGTCACAAATCAGCTAAACAGCCAGCATCCCTGCAGTGGTAGTGGAGGGGAGACAATGGATATATCTGGAGGGGACCTTCTTGCTGGGGAGGTGCTGTGAGTGGAGTGTGACATGGGGCTGGAGATGACGCTGGACAGGAATGAGGATGGGTCACTGTGGAGGGTGGCCTGACAGGAGGAGGGGCTGCAGATTAGGAGCAAGAGGAGGTACAAGCACATGTTGCCTCCCAGCTCTCTCACTTCTATCCAGATAAGGTGGTTTGGGTCAGTGGTCTCCTGCATTGCTGTCTACCCCTTTATCCACCTGGAGACTTGGCTTCCTCTTCCCCAGCCCTGGTCATATTCCAGCCTCATTCCCACCACGACTTCCATCAGCTCCCTGGCTGCCATCCCCACAGCGCCGTGTGTGCAGTGTTTTCCCTCTCCCTCTCCAGTCTGAGCACTGCTGGGTTGGCGTGTGGCACTGAGCACACTCATAGTGCCTGCAGATGGAGAGCTTGAGAAGGGCTGTTTGGAGCTGCGGAAGCTCAGTTCGCCCCACACGTCTGTTCTGTTGGGGAAAATCCTCCTTATACTATTTGCACGTGACCTAGGAGCACCTGTCTCTATTCCTGCAGTACGGATCCCCCTTCTCCTGTCACACTTCCCTTCCTCCTTTATCCTTGCTGGTATTTTTTGTCTTGTCACTCAGTTTTGCTTGCTGGCTTCCTACTGCTTCCCACTGACTCAGGCTGAGGTGCTGGCTGGGCTGGTGTAGACTGGTGCTCTCCAGAGTTGCTTCAGGCTTTGAGTACTACTGTGGCTGAAAGGCAGCCATAAGCCCGCTGCTTTATGTGGACTGTATTGACTTTGGGTTCCTCAAAGAAGTGTAGGCAAGCACAAAAGTACAACCTGTGGGACCCAGCCACCCAAAAGGCACTGCAGTGCTTGCCTTCCTCCTGCCCTTCTTTTTTTTTCTACAGCTAGCACCTTTGTTGTGGGGCCAGCACGGCCATATCCGCTTGGACACTTGGCAGGTGTGCACTGGAAACTGTGGCTACTGCACACAAATTATTTGGCTAGCTGACTTAAAGAGAAATTTGTTGCAACACGGATATTCAAAAAATGACAGCTTCCTGCTTTGGGAACATAAAAGGAATGCCAGTAGCTTCCTTATAGTGGGTTAAGCCGTAAGACATAAAAGCTGGTATTGGCAAATAAAGACATTAAATTCAACCATTTAACTTAAAAACAGACAAAAAAAGAGACATTTGTATTTCCATAGCAACCTTACAGTGTAGAAAATCTTCATGTTGGGGCTTTTAAAGATATCTTAAATTAAAAATTATGGCAACACTTACCTAGATAGCTAAGATTTGCTGAAGCAAAGTTGATCACTTGTCGGCATCTAGTCCTTTTAATGTATACAAACTAGAAGACTTATGAAAATCAGCTTTTGTTAAATTTTTACTCCATTTTAAACTGCTCTGATTGCTAATATTGCAATTGTTTTTATATGTATATCCATAAGAGGACCAATATATAATATAAACAATAAATATATACATACATATAATGTTAAGCCTAAGAGCAACCAGATGCTGTTGCTATTCAGCTGAAAAAAATTAGTTTTAAAAAATCACTGTAGCAATAGGCTGAAATATCCACCTCTAAAACTGATGGAAGAAATTCCTTCATGTGCAACCAAAATAAATCTCTATGAGACCTGAGCTTTTCCAAAAATTGTTGTTATTCATTCTGTCAAGTAATCTTCCTACATTTGCATGGGAGGCATGGGAGGACCAGAGGATTTCGATATTAGTAGCAGGTGACTTACCTTTGTGCTGATCAAACACTGATGAGGAACTGAAATCCATTGTGGTCTATCTCATTATTTACAACCAGACCAGATAAATGCCATCTCCAGGATTTTCAGAGAAGAATCCCATATATTACAGTAAACAATGCAACGATAGCTGTTGCCAATCTTCTTGTCAGAGAATTAAACTCGCTTTATGGCTGCAGGTTGTTGTCAAGGCACGGACATTATCAGTAGCCTGATGGAAATGGTATTTTCTGATTGTTATGGACCCTCTTAAAATGACATCCCTGGAAGCTTAACTGAGCTTCTGAAAAACGCCTTCGCTTTAGTGAGTGAAACTGCCTGTGAGCAGCTCTGAGGGATGCTGCAGCTCATCCAGCCTCAGCCGTAGACAAACAAGCCTCAGAGGGTGAGTGGGACTTGGCTGGCAGACGGAGCATGTGCAGAGCTGCCAGCGCAGGTCGGTGCAGACATCCTCGCGCTGCCGGCCGAGCGGTGTGTATGGCACTCCCGGACAGCCGGTGGTCAGGCTGCCTGTACCACTGTGCTGTCAGTGTGCCTCTGAGCATGGTTTGTGAAAATATGTTTTCAGACATTACCTGTTTCCTGATTTAACTCCTGCATGGAGAACACAAATTAGCAAGTTCTTTCCACCTTAGTTTCCTACTACCCAATTACAGTTAGTTAAAGTATAATGTATAATGAAGGGATAATAACTGAGAGCACATTACCATGGCTGAAGTGGATAGCGATAGCTCCAACAGCATAGTGCAACAGGTATAATAGTTCACAGGGGGTGCTCCAAACCCAGTGTCTGCCAAACCAACAGTAGACCCACCTTTTCATGCTGGTTTTTTTGACTGGGCCTCTGCTTCCCTAAGTTGAGAACTCAGACTTGTTACTGTAAAGGGGAGGGGACCCAGATGAGCTTTGATTTTTTTTCTGGTTGTTTCCATGGAAGAAATAACAATAAATGGGCTGGCTTAGAGTTCACGTGGAGCAGTGGATCACCAACTAGGAGCTGGTGGATGGGAGGGACAGAACAAGTTTACTTAGCAGTGGTTCACTGGAAGACACACATCACTACTGCTGAATAAGGCAAACTAATATATGAAAATTAGGAAAGGTGAGACACTTTTGGCCCAAAAGGGCAGACAGGACCTCCACTAAAGCTATGCCTAAGTTTGGTCAGCCTAAGAAGCCCCTAGACTTTGTTCACTGTGTTTATTCTGTTCTGGTGTTTTGATGGATTCCCGTGGCTACAAGGGATGCTGGAGACATAACACACATGTGAACACTGCGGGAGTTGTACCTGGAGCTGATTCACATCCCAAGCAACTGCTTCTGAACCTGAATCCAAACTATGTGTTTGGAAAAAGATAGTCTAGGTCCAGGAAGGAGTACAGCCTCAACAGCTCGAAACAAAAGGCCAGAGCTGAAATTCTCCAAAATGCGGCAGTCTGATCAGCTCAAGTGTCCTTAGCTGTGGAGAGGCATGAGGTGGGACTGCCGGGACAGAGACAGGGACAGGCCCTGTTTCGTTTCTGTGCTGGTGATGGGTTTGTGCTTTGGCTGCTTGCAGGCCTTTTTGTGTTGAGGAGGGATCCACCGTGTGGCAAGTGCTGTCTGTGCAAGCTGGGACCACAGCAAGCGTTATGCAGCCGGTCAGCTCCTAACCGGCATCTGCTGGCCAGGAGGGTGGCCCCGAGGGTGACAGCGGGGGTGACAGTCCAGTCGGTCCGGCCTAACGCCCTGGCTCTACTCGAAGAGCTGCCGCGGCTGCGGACTTCACGGAGGAGGCACCACAGCTGGTCAGGCATTTTGAACTGCTAGTTGTCACCCCTACCCTGGTGATCTTCACAAGACCCCCGAAGTGGCTTTTGCTTTCTGCATGTGGCAGGAGAGGCCCTTTGTCCCCTGCGTACACAGGATTCCTGGCCCTGGGCACTGCTACGTTACGCAGTTAGCTGGCCTCTCTGCCATCCTCTACCCAATCCAATCAATTAAATACTCACTGTTCTGCCTGCCCATTTACCGTTGCTGGGTCTCAGTCCTTCTGTTCTGCTCTTGAGATGGAGGCAATGGGCTTTGAAGATCGGTCCAGTCTCACTCTTGCAGTGCTTTAGCCTGGGAATGAGGTGCATCGTGGGCAGGCAGCCAGGGAATTTGGAGGAGGAACACCTGGCCGCTGGTTCCTTGTGGGTCCCATGTGGGGCACAATATTGCCTATGGCACTGTGTGCATTTGCCAGGGGCTCAGCTTACCTTCAGCTATGGGAGAGCCAGGCACCTCCTCTGAGGTAGGTGTCCACACCCGCAGGGACAGAATGTGTTTGAGAGCCGGCAACTCCTGTCCTCATCCATCAGAAGAGAAGCAAGGCCAACGCTTTAGCAAAACACCTTTCCCCATGCAGACATGAGCACCAGGTGAACACAGCTCTGTGTCTCAGCTGTGGCAGACATATCACAGCTCAGAGGCTGCCAGAAAAGCTGAGATTTACTAGTTGGGCTTGAGTCACTGACTTCTCTGTAAGTATCTTTTTATTGCTTCTTTAGAAGACTTGAAGCAAATGTCTCCAAATTCCTCAGGGCATCCTGTGCTCAGTGGCTATGAAAGCAACCCTGACTAGGACAGCAAAGCCGCAAAAGAGGCAGAGCCTGGTCTAGGCAGCAGATAAAGATGATAGTGTTAATATTATTAATTTACATGGTTCTTTAATTTAAGCAAAGTGTTCCTGAGTTTTTATACTGTCAGTTGTAGTTGGGTCTTTTTGGGGTGGTTTTTTTAGTGGAAGAAAGCCCTGGTACAGAAAAGTGATGAAAAGAGAGTAGCAGAAACACAGAGCTTTTTTTCTGTGTTTGCCCACATTTTCCTGTGTATCAGCATTTGGCTGTATATAGGGTAGTTAACTCTGCTTACCGTTTTAACTGTTGTTTATTAGGTGAATGCAAAAATTGTGGTGACACCACAGAGAATGGTTGAAACATACATTCAAATGCTATGTAAATGTTATTTACTGGGGTGCAGAGCATGACTGAAGACTAGTATTGCAGAGAGTGAGAGATGAGAGATGATCAGTGCTTACAGCTGACAGCCACTGCTCTGTGCCACATTGCCATCATGGCATAGACTCACTTTACACATCTGCTCTTCTGCTGCCCCTGCAGAGGACATTGGCAAGTGGGCAAAGGTTCTGCATCTGTTTTCACCCTGACACAGTGTGCTATGGAGGAAGGATGATCTGATAATGTGTGGAGAAGTCAACCCCTAGCCAGGCAGAAGGATTCAGCTGTGCTCTCTGTTGGAGGCTGATCTGGGGTCCATGCAAATGAGCAAAATCTCCCTTAAAATGCCAGAAGATAAACAGTAACTAGAGAACGGAGAATAAAGTGACAGCTACATCTTGGAGGTTCCCACATGAAATGTAAGGCAGAGTGAGGATCTGTTCTGCTCTGCTCCCTGCTTTCTAAGGCCAAATACATCCTATGCTAAGTTAATATGACTCTTTGCCCTTGTCTTCAATGGGATCAGGGCATCTTTCATGGTACTATTTATTGGGATATCACTGTCATCTTGTGAGACAAATTTAGTAACAAGCCAATCACACCTGAGAGTCCACTCTGTAATTAGTCTAGGGCTGTTAAACAGTAACTGGTTTTATGGGTATTGTTTTCCAAATTATAATCTGTTTGTAATTAAGTGAACCAAATTTAAAATTTTTCTCAGTCTGATTGTTGTGCCCAATTCAGAAGGAGTGGGGAGTCTCTCACTGAGTTTATCACCTTTACTGTGCTGTAGCTTTCCCTCGTCACCCTCCAAAGACTTCCTCATGATATTTTCAGGTCTAAAACTGCATTCAGTACCTCTGGCATGGTGTAAGGCTGGTTTGAAGGGCCTGGTGGAGTGGGTAATCCAGATGTGGATGTGGAGGAGCAGATAGGCTGGGTATGAAGACCTGGAGAGTCAAGGTGCAGGTTTGTCCTGGGTGCACCCCACTGTCTGCGATACCAGGAAGCCAGAGCCGGGGCATGTCACGTATGTGGTGTTAGGGTAAAAGGAAAGGGAAATTTATATGCAAACTCTCATGTTTTATTTTTTTATTTATTCTGTTATTGGTCATTCTACAAGATAACGTAAGGGAAAAAAGTGTCTATTGCAGGTCAGATCAAAAGTTCACCTAGCCTGGCAACTGCAGTGTTGAAATAGTACTCACCAGCAGTGTCTGGCGAACTGCAGGACAAGTGTGTAGTGGTAATTCCTCTGAGCAGTCCCCCAGTCTCCTGCCTTGAGAGCGAATAGTGGCCTGCAGAGTGAATAGTCTCGCAGGCAGTCCTGTGGTTCTGCAGAGTTCCAGTAGATGGTGGGGTGGGATCAGCACTGGGCTCTTTGAACCAGCAGAAGCAGCTCTTAAGCAGAGAAACTTGGATTGTTTTTCTGTTAAATCCTTTTAAGTGGACGAAGAAAAGTTTATTTGTGGGAAACCGGTAATCTTTGACATTATGCAGTGCATTAAGAATGCCTGCAAATTAATGAAGTCCCATTCCAGATATCAAATAACGGTACAGAGCATGACTAATCATCTATGAATGGTAACCCTTGAGAGCTTTGCAGTAAACCTTTGTGACAGTAAATTTGGTAAAATACAGGAAAAGCTTAACATGTGTATTTACCTCTTCAGCTTCAAAATGTTCTATCTTAAACAAGAAAAGTTGGTAATTTAAAAGTAGATAGCAAATTACAGATGAGCTGAAAACAGTATCGAAAAGAGTGAATCAAAAAGATGAAACTGACTGACTGGTGTATCTCTGTATAGCTAAAAGTCACCCCTTGCAGCACTGAATCAGGAGAAGGTGGCTGCCTCCTCCCCAGCTGGTGGGGATGTACACATTGGGAATCCCAGTCTTGCTGTGCCACTGACTTTGCTGGAACAGCAAGGTCAATGCATCCTTGTACTGGATTCAGAGCAATAAAACCCAATGGATGTGTGAATGTCTTTTCAAGGCTGTTTGCACTGTTCTGCATTTGTGTTTGCTGTACCGGTTTTCATATGAGACACAGAAAGCCAGGCTTGTGAGGGAGCGTCAGCTGCTCTGGGAGTGCTACCTGCCATAGTTGTGGTTGTGTCCAGACTCTGCAATAGGACATGTGGATAACACTGGCAGTGTAACAAATCCAAACAAGCAGAACTACGCAGAAAACAGGAAACTTCAGTGAGAAGTCAATTCCTGGAGGAACTACTTAGAAAAGAAACTAGTTCAACCTCTGCTTCTAAGCACTTTTATATTACATGACAGGCAAATATAAAGCATCCAGTCCGATTAACTTTGGTTGTAGCAAAACCAGGAATCTATTTATTATGTCATAGGATTATTATATTACACAAACCGCCTCTGTTCCTCATTAATGCTTACAATATACTGATAGCAGCCAGCCATGCTTCATATTTTTTCTGTAGCAAGCCATGGAAGCACATACTTTCTTTCTAGTCCTGTTTCTTTGAAGCTTTTTCCCTGCCTCCTAATGCAGAAATCAGAGGATAAGAACAAGATTAAATCCCACACCCATATCTTTACGTTGTGTTCTTTCCAGCTATTTCAGTTTCATACAATAGTGGCTGTTTCTGTGCCAGAGTAAGTGCACGTCTTTAAGATGCTGGCACTTCCTGTCTGACCTGTGAAAAACCAGGAATTGCTTACAGCCCTTACCATGCTTACCATCTCACCGCCTGGCTGGGGAGGTAGCATGCTTTGGAGAAGCTGTCTGGCATAGCGAGGAAGTCATCAAGGCATGGCTACAGTCAGTGACAAATCAGATTTATACCTAAGAAAAGTAAAGTTGTTGCTGGAAAAAGTAGTAACATGAACAAAAGCATTTTGACAGGGTAACATTGCAGTGGCAGATGTCATTACAAAGTTGAACATCAGAATTTACAGTGGCAGGAGAATAATTTTTTGCTTCCTCTATTAATGTCCTGTTATTGTCTTGTGCAATTTTTCTATTTACGACTACAACCTGGAACCAGTTTACCTTTGCAACTGCTGATAATTTTTCTACTATACAGTAACTCCAGCACGTACAAGCAAAAGTTAGTACAATGCAATGACACATACCAGACTGTTACTTGCCCAGCTTTAGCAGTGACCAGGGTAATCCAGATGTGAACAGGTAAATAGCGCATAAATAATGCAGCGGCATAATACTGCATCAAAACCTGCTCTTCTGACTCTCTTCAGTGCGATTACAGTGACATGTATAACATGGAGTGAATGAGCTGATAACTTTTGTCTTTTTTTGTGGTTGGGATAATTGAAGGTATGTGCCCATTAAAGTCTTTGACTAGGAATATTTTAATATCTATTGCCCAGGTATGTTGAAACCCTAGATATGAGAAAAAAAAAAAAAGGTGTCTCTAACATGCAAACTGCAAATTGTGGCACAAAGGGTTTAGTCCTGCATTCCTTGCATATCTGGGACTCCTGTTGATATCACATCCCAGATTATGAGCTTTACTTCAGGTTTGCAAGGTGACAAGTGCATTAGTAGTAATGGAGCACACAGGTCTGTGGTTTGGTATTATTATACTTACACAGAAGTGGCAATTTAACTTTATGCCATTGAAACTCAAACAAAAATTCAAGCATTTAACTGGTATCTCTTTATACATAGTGGAGTTAAGCAGCTGAGTAGGCCACAGCACCAGAGGCAGGTTCAGTGGAAAGCCAAGCCCACTGGGCAAAACAACATTATCCTTTTTAAGACTTACACTATTACAGCTGCTGAAGGTGCATCAAATCTGCAACCCAGCAGGACTCCGGGCTGCAGCAGCATTTATTATCGCTTTGATGTAGACAGCGCAGTTCCCAGACTTAGAAGACCTATGTATGGATGACTCCTCCACCTGTACAATAACTACTGTAATTATTGTGAAATTAGGTATTACTGGTAGGGCCAAGCAAGCACTGTGCTCCCAAGGTGTCATGCAGGGCTGAAACCCAACCTGAAACCCTTTTGAGGTCCCAATGTTTTCCAATCTACCTAGACAAGACAAAAAAAAGGTTAGGAAAAGTCACCAAGGTGAAGAACATTGTAGAGGTCACTCAGAAGGCCAGAGTAGGATCACACACCCGGCTAGCAGTCCTGGGACCAGCAAAGGGCTCCAAAAAGGCCATGACATGCTAGTGCTAAGTCTCTCAACAACCTGGCTGTGGGAGCAAGGGTGGCCTTACTGGTTAAATGCTAGATTGGGAGATCGCTGTGTTCTGCTGCAGTCTGCTTTCATAGGCTCTGCTGTCCCACTTTGCTGGAAATAATAATATTCTAATAATATTCATTGGTTATTCATAGAAAGCAAAAGATTTGTACACAGATCTGATGTGGTTTTAAATGCTTGAGTGGATGTTTGGGGGGGGGGCTGTTGTAAAGTTTGCTCATTTCTTACTGTGATGTCTAGAATTAGTGTGCAACAGAAATGTAGGAAACATATTTTGCTGCTGACAAGTGGCTTCTATATGAAGTAATTTTTGAACTTCAGAGGACCTTTCCCAAGATTACAAAACCATCCAAGTGGGTCAAAGTGTGGCCTTAAACTATGTGAATACTTTAACTAGCAAGAGAAACTGGAAGCTCTTTGGGACCACTTGAAAACTCTCTTTGTGTTTATTCTGCATATGATGGACAGGCATGGACTTGCTTGGTTTGTGGTCTGATACAAAGATAAGCCTGGTTTGTTAGCTCAAGCCCAGCATTGTAGTAATGCAGTCACACATTTTTCAGCTTGGATTGTCTGTCCCCTATATGCCACATACATACATAGGAAAAATAAGCACAAGGAGGAACTTTTCGCCTACAAATGTAACTGGCACCTCCAGTTACGTTGGTCCAAAGTAATTCACAGATTGCACACATAGCTGTGCAGGAATAGTAACAGGATAGCAGACAAGAGGAGGTGCTGAGGGTACCTCAAACAAGCACAGCTGCAGGGGCTGCAGCACCCACACAGGGGACTGTGCTGCCTGGCCCGGGTGCATTCCAGTGCTGTGCATTTTTTCCGGTTCTCCATGGCACAATAGGTGACAGATGAAAGCCCACAGCTTCCTCCCTGCCCTGCGGAGCCTGGGCTAGGCGTGCCTCCTCAAAGGTTAAACAAGCACAGATCTTCCTGGCAAAATTGCCCCGCTTCATATTTTTTTCCAGAGAGAAGGAAATGTTTTCAGTCTGGTTAGACAGGCTTAAAGTAAAAAAAAAAAAAACAAACCTGGAAGGGAGTGAAAACTGGCATTAGCTAAGCAAAAGGTGAAGATGCACAGCTTCTTTGGAGATGTAGCTGGTAGGGAAACATCTTTGCTTAGTCTCAGCTGGCTGAGAAGACAGCTTTCATGGCAGAAACTGTCAGTGGTGGCAATGCCATGCTTGCAGGCCCAGCCTGGCCTGGACAAGCCGGTGGCTGCAGGCACACTGGCAGCTGGCTGATATCGAGGACGGTCCGTGCCCACGGGCAGCAGCGTGGCCATGTGGCCACCCTGAGATGAGCACAGTCCCTCAGCCAGCCCGGGCTCCTAGCAAGCACCCAGCAAAGTCCCAGCAAGTTCCCAGCAGGGTCCCAGCAGGGTCCCAGCAATTTCCCAGCAGACTCCTGCGCCTCCAGGCTCACCTTCATCCTGAGCGTCAGCCTGGAGCTATGCTGAAGTGTGATTTTTGTATGAAGGGGCTGTTGAATCACACGTGTGTGCCTGCCTGCCTGCACAAACTCTTTGCCTAGCTGAGATGTCTACAGCATGTTCAGGACAGTAGGGGAGTAAGTACATAGAGGACAGCAAGTGTTGCCCATGCCTCCATTAATCCTGTTTTTCCTGACTATCAGACTGTATGCATCTTGTTTTGGATGCTCACTTGCTCCTCTGATTGCCTACCATGCTTGCTGCTGGCAGGGAGACTCTCATGGGGATGAGAGTGTGTCCCTGCCACCTGCTGCCCTCACCACCTCGAAGCAGCTGCTGGGTGCAGCCTGGTCTCAGAAAGCTGCAGAAAGGCCATGGCTAGAGGGAAGGGCACAAAGGCAGTGATGGCTGTTTTCTCACTGACTTAGGCACTACAAATAAACAACCTACAGACCCATCCCTTCGTCCCTCATGGACACTTCAAAAAGGGACTTGAACACCCTTGAAAAAACCATGCAAGACTCTAAAAATGGGTTTGTGATTTGCTGTGTGTTTGACTAAAGGCAGAAGTGTTTTAAAGTCCTTTGACTGTGTTTCTGTTCTTGAGTTATTTCAAAATTATAGCACTTTCACATGCTATGTAGCTGCTTCTTTCCTAACTGGAATAACTTCGGCAGTCTGTAAGTCTTAAGTTATTTGTTATCACATTATCCAGAGTGGATAGGGCTGCATAGAAGTAAGTCTAACAAGTACCTTCATTTTTAAAAAAAGTGGATCTTATGGAATAGGCCAAGATATTTTAAAGTATATAAAAAGGCATGCTTGATTTGTTTGTGTTAACATTCAGGTTGGCTTAATAGTAAAGAAAGTCCCTTGCAAATATTTTTTTCTATGTCAGAATTGGTTTGTGCTGACTTGTGAGGTCGGTTATAATCCACAACTGTCTTGACAGCTGCATGAATATGAAATTGTTATATCTGCAAATCACAAAAATGTCATGAGTGTCTATGGATGAAAGAGAAATTTTAGCTGGTCTTTATTATTCTGCTATTGTAGAATGTCAGTCATTATCTACTCTTCTGAGTTTTCTGATGACTTTTTTTTTCCAAAACTGATAGATACACATAAATCCTTTAGGACAACTATGACTGTGCAAGGATTTAAATTTATGCAAGCAAGGCTGGAGCTTTACAATTTCCAGGAAGCATTTTAGCAAGTAAATTTTGTTATATGTAATGCCCTTAGATGACCACTCAAACAAGACAAATAGCAAATAGTTTACATTCATTTGCCTCCTGAGATTTGCAAAATTGTAGACACACACACAAACACACATGCTGTATTTCTGCACAAATGCATAGTATGTCCTTTACCAATCTTTATCTGGAAGCTAAGACAGATTATTGAAGTTCACCAAAATAATATTGCAGTGGGCTCAGATGCAGAATAAAAAAAATAAATCTGTATGAAATAAAGCCAGATAACAGAAAACCTTTTACTGAACTTGCTTAATCCAGGAGATTTGCTGGTGGATGTCGGGGAGGGGGCAGGAGGCTGTCTGTGCTCCTCTGATGTGGCACATGCCTCACGTCACATGCAAGGGGAGCAGCTGTGCAGCCTCTCCATCCAATCCACCCCATGGCTGTAGTGATCTCTGCCTAATCCACGGCAGATTTATAACTCAGCCTGGGTGAGGCTGTGTGAAATCACTCCATCAGAACTCTACAGCCAGGAACAATTGTCTAAAATTAAGACCAAAGCTTAGATGTGCATGTTGGGTCAAGTAATAAAATTGCTGAGAGACTGTGTACCTGTCTGGAAGGACACCTTGTCAGAGCAGGGTCTATGTGAGGTCTGATCCATAGTACATGATGACAAAGGCACTGGGGACCTTTCTTTTCAAAAATGCTACAGGATCTACCACACTGGGGGGGACTTCAACCACCCTGACATCTGTTGAAGAGACAACATGGCAGGGCACAGGCAGTCCAGGAGGTTCCTGGAATGCGTGGACAATAACTTCCTCCTGCAGGTGATAGAGGAGCCGACAAGGAGGGGTGCCATGCTCGACCTTGTGCTCACCAACAGGGAGGGGCTGGTGGGGGATGTGAAACTGAAGGACAGCCTTGGCTGCAGTGACCACAATGCGGTGGAGTTCAAGATCCACGGGGCAGCGAGGAAACTACATGGCAAGCTCTCTGCCTTAGAGTTCAGGAAGGCGGACTTCAGCCTCTTCAGGGACCTGATGGGCAAAGTGCCATGGCAGGCAGCCCTGGAGGGAAGAGGGGCCCAGGAAAGTTGGTCCACATTCAAAGAGCACCTCTTCCAAGCTCAGCAGAGGTGCATCCCGATGAAGAACAAGTCGGGCAAAAAGGCCAGGAGGCCCGCGTGGATGAGCAAGGAGCTCCTGGACCAACTGAAAGTAAAGAAGGAAGCCTACAGAGGGTGGAAGCGGAGACAGGTATCCTGGGAGGACTACAAAGAGGCTGTGTGAGTGGCCAGGGATCGTGTGAGGAAGGCTAAAGCTCTGACGGAATTGAATCTGGCCAGGGATATAAAAAGCAACAAGAAAAGCTTCTACAGGTATGTAGGGGACAAAAGAAAGTCCAAGGAAAATGTAGGCCCCCTCCGGAAGGAAGCTGATATCCTGGTTACCCGGGACGTGGAGAAGGCTGAGGTACTCAATGACTTTTTTGCCTCAATCTTCACTGATAAGGGCTCTTGTCTCACCACCCAGGCTGTGGAAGGCACAAGCAGGGACTGCAAGGATGAAGAACCGCCCACTGTACTCAAAGAGCAGGTGCGGGATCATCTGAGGAACCTGAAGGTGCACAAGTCTATGGGACCTGATGAGATCCATCTGCAGGTCCTGAGGGAACTGGCAGATGAAGTTGCCAAGGCACTGGCCATTGTATTTGAGAAGTCGTGGCGGTCTGGTGAGGTCCTCGATGACTGGAAGAGAGGGAACATAACCCCCATTTTTAAAAAGGGGAACAAGGAGGACCTGGGCAACTACAGGCCGGTCAGCCTCAACTCTGTGCCTGGCAAGGTCATGGAGCAGATTCTCCTGGAAACCATGCTAAGGCACACGGAGAGCAAGGAGGTGGTTGGTGACAGCCAACATGGCTTCACCAAGGGCAGATCG
>JAAGAY010135622.1:0-26145 GCA_011801015.1 Ardeotis arabs | reverse complement strand
AGGTCAGGGCTGTCCTGCCAAGACCCGATTACAGCCTGCCCTGGGGACAGAGGAGCAGACGGGGCCAAGAGTGGCTTCGGGAGGTGTCTCAAGCCCAGGAGTAAGATTACAGGCTGCAGGGCCAGCAAAACCCTCTCACAGTCCGGGCAGCACCTGAAACCTTTCCAGAAAGGAAACCACCCGGCTGAGCACCGCTGGGCCCTCCCGGCAACGTGTGGCATTTCTACTCAGCATGGAAAGGAAGGGTCTTGGCTCCCGGCCGTGGGCACATCCCCCAGCCCCGGGGCTGGGGTGTTAGAGGTGGAACCCCTCCTACCTGGAGACGGACAGGGGCAGGACAAACATCTCTGCAGTCTGTGACATCCCGTAACAGCACAGACAGCAATTTGTAGTGTGCCTGTCTTAAAACCAAAAAGAAGTGGATTGGAAGAGTAGGTTAAACGGCCAGGTCAGCAAAGTGCCTGGGGTGTATTGCAGCAGTTAATCTACAACAAAACAAGTTACACGTTGCTAGAGCTTGGCCTGATATATATTTTTTTTAAGTGTGTATGTGTTTATTCCAAGAGTAAGGGCTTCAGGGATGCTTGCTCTGTCGAGGAATCGGCACCAGCCTGAGCTTCATTCAGCATGGAGCTGGCTCGGCTGCCTCCCTGTCCCCGCCACGCTTTCATCTTCCATTAAAATCAAGCCTGTAGTGCAACGAGGCTGCAGGGAGCATCAGCAAAGCCAAACCAGCTGCCACTCAGAGCTCGTACCAGGGAGATGTCACCGGGGCAGTGGCAGGGTGCTGAGCGATGGGGAGCAGAGGGGATGGGCCATGTCCCTGACGTTGGGCAGCTTCAGTGTCTGTCCCATAACCTGCCCACGTACAGGCAGGTCTCTGCCCAGCACCCTGTGCCCGAGCAGACATTTCCAGTCAGTTGTTTTAGGCAGCGTTGGAGCCAGGTGGTGCCAACCACGGGGAGATTTCCACGGGAGGAAGGAGCCCACCTCTGCTTCTACTGTCCAGTGCCTCAGGGGATCAAACATGAAGTTCAGCTTCATGTAAAAAAAGGAAAAAGAGGGGAAAACAGGAAAAAATGAGGAAGAAAGGCAACCACCAGCTCTACCGATATTGCTACTGGCTGTCCGTGCCCGGGAAGCCCAGCTGGGCCAGCCCAGGGGCAGATGTCCCCAACTCTTGATGTGAAAGCTGGAGATGCTTGGCACAGCCCAGCTGCTGCCCTCGCTGCTCATGCATAATTCAAATTAGGGACCTACTGCATGGCTTACAGGAGACAAGCTTGGTTTTCAGAGCCGACATCCACAGAAACCAGAGAAGTTTCCATGAAGCCCTTCACACCACAGTGCTGGGTAAAGCCCCAGCTCTTGTTACAAGTCTTGGGATTTTTGAGTGGCAAAAGCGCAGTGTGTTAATGCTCGCTACCAGGCGCCAGAGCAACAGCTCGCACAGTCAGAGGGCTCGGATGTTGCACCTTGAACCAGCCAGGCTCCCTCCTAGGCAGCTGCAGGCACCAGGGCTGCTCCTTCCCCCCAGGAAGGGGTTTCGTCCCAGCCAGCAAAGTTGGGGCGTGGTACTGCTGGACACCAGCGGCTCACAAAGCCGGTGACTGCCCCTGGCTGTCAGGCTTTGTCTGGTTGTGGCACAGCAGAAAGGGAGAAAGAGGCAAGGAAAGGAGAGGAAAGGGAAAAAGAAAAAAGGAAAAAAAGGAGAAAAGGGAAAGAAGGAACAAAGAAAAAAAGAGGAGAGAGAGACAAAGGAAAGGCAAAGAGAAAAGAAACACCAAGAGGTGCAAAGGAAAGCGATGGCAAGGGGCAGCGTTGCTGCCTGGTCGGGGTGCAGCCAGGGCTGGAGAAGGGCTTTAGAGGGATCCCATCCCCAAGAAGGCAGCTGCGCATGCTGCCCACGTCCCCCTGCTGCAGCTGCATTTCAGGTTATGCTCATTGCACTGAAATAATTTTTCTTCCAGGGCCACTAGCCTGAGCATCTGATGGCCCCGGCGCAGCGCCTGTGGGCTTGTTTCCCTGGGTCGGGACTGGTTCCAACGGGAGCTCCCAGCGCAGGCAGGCTGGGTCCCTCCGTGCCATTTCGAAGGGCTGTTTTACCTCTAGAGCTCAAATGGAAAAAGCAGAGATTTAAAAAACACTCCCCACCCTCTGGCATGGCTGCAAACGCTTTGTCATACACCCCTCCACGGAATGGTCCCCGCCGTGTTGATTTAACAAGCCCTGTGGACTGGGTTTCTGCTTGCCAAGCAGCCACTGGATTTCCAGGAACCCAAGAGATGGGGCAGATATTTTTCCTGCAAGTTTGCAGCCTGAGGTGATCAGATGCTGCACAGGGGACAAGGACCATGAGCGCTGGCCACCTCGTACCGTGGGCAGGGAGCAAAAGCCCTTGGCCGGGCGAAGCTGCTGCTGCCAACGCAAGAAACAAGTGAGAGCTCCACACCCAGAGCCCCGAGCAGCAAAATGCGTCACTGCCCGGTGCCGGCAGCATCCAGCACTGTGGACACGCCAGCCCCACACCTCCGTGGGGTCTTCGCAGGACAGGGGTGAGCAGCTGAATGAGGTGGGACTCTCGTTTTGGCTGCACTACACAGGGCTGCAGCCCTTTCTTCCCCCCGCCACCTACTGCTCCTATACGCAGTCTGGAGCTGGACAGGCTTCAGGACAGGACAGGACACAGGTTGCCACTGGGAGATGGGGCATGGAGCCAGCCAGACACGGAGGGGAGAGCACAGGGAAGTAAGAAGGGCTCTGGGCTTCATGGGGCATGGAAGACTTCCCAAGCATTGGCTAAACAGTGCTAATAAGGGAAAAGGACCAGTAAAACGAGGCTAAAATATATGGGCAAACATCAACAGTGAAACAACAAAGCAGAACCCCGGGGGAAGCCAGCCGATCCAGCCATGATGTGGGGGCAGTTGGGAGCTGGCTGAGGGCTGATGGGCGCAGAGGCTGCTGCAGAGTTTGCCGGCAAGCCGTCAGCCACAGGACGGGGCTGCTCCAGACCCCTCGGCCCCCCGGGAGCTCATCCTGCTGAGGAGGAAACCGCTGCCACCAAACTGGGCCCCCCCCCATGCACACACATGTGCACACACACAGAGGCAGATAAACAGCAAGCTCAGTAAAAACCCAAGTTCAAGACGTTGAAGCCTCTTGGGAGGAACATACTAAATAAAGAAACAAAACACATTGAATTCATCGTCTTCCCCATGACCGCGCGTTGCAGACGGGCTGCTGCAGTTTGTGCAGCTGTGCTGGGAACGGCGAGGGGAGAGGAGGCTGGGACATGGCAGGGACTTTTCCTGGAGATGCATGAGCTTGTGCACATCCCAATGGCATTCGTTATCTGGGGCTCTCACACATCTCAATTCATTTTTCAATTGTTATTTAACTTTTTCCCCTCCTGGGTTTGATGTGAGAGGTGTCTCAGTGCAGCACGCTGCCATTTACCACCGTGGCCTCAGTGCATGCGGCCTTTAAATCTTCCTATTGGTGCCTCCAAACCCTGGGCTGGTCGTAGTCCTGCTTAACGTGGCTTTGCAGACCTGAGGAGCAAGGCTGCTTTCCCCGTCACCACAAGCCCTGGAGCACAGAAAGTGCTGCCCACGAGCCTGAGCTCTCCGTCCTGCTGCAGCATCCCCTCCCAGCCAGGCAGGGACACCAGCTGCATGGCACTGCCATACGGACCGGGAACAGCAGCAAATCCCCCAGATGGGGCTCGGCCACGGCCTCCTCCCCCTGCCAAGAGCAGCCAAGATGCTGCTGAGCACCAGGACAGCCCCTGTCACAGTGTCCCCACCGTCCCTGCAGCATCCTCCAGCTGAGCCCCTTTGGGAGCCTCTATCTCTTCAACCAGACCCTCAAAGTCTAAATATCATCCTGGGGGACAGGGAGTCTCTTAAAGCTCCTGTAGCAGGAGGAGATTTAACAGCCCATTGCCTCGCTAATACAGCGTGCTTGCGTACAGCCATGCACGAGGATGTGGAATTGCTTTGTGAGTGATGAGGTTACATTTATATAGCGCCTTTTGCCAGAGGGATCCCCATCAGCATGCAAACATCACACACTTGTGTGCAAGCTACCCACATTGGTCATGTCACCCCCCCCCACCCTGCAACACATCGGGTCCTCCAAGATAGTGAGCCACCCAGGGAAAGGCGGGAAGAGGCAGAGGCGATTACCCCAGCTGCAATTTAGCCACCGTACAGGCAAAGCCTCCACTTCTGTGAAGCTGCCCAGAAACTCTGACTGTCACATGGGTTCGGGCCATTTCTGTCTATCTAATTTGAAAAAAAAAATAATTGGACAGGTCTTCAGAAAAGCAGAGATTGCTTTCAGTCCTCAGAAAATCTCAGATCGGGGAGCTGGCGTTGCATTGTATGTCTGTGCCGATGAGCCTTTGGTAAGGCCCAGCTCTCACAGGTAAGGTGCAGTCAGGTCATGGCATCAACCATTATCTCACGTCTGTCTCCCAGAATGTTTGTTTTGTGGCTGTTTCTGCCCATCCAAACGTTGCCACCAGTCCCTTGACCCAGTAAATGCTGAAACCGAGAGGGGTTTCTAACAAAGGGCCGGGAATCGCAGCATGTTACAGTACGGATGGCTTTGCTGGATTAGAAACCTGATTAACAGCCTTGGGAGAGATTAGAAATTGCTATTTTGAGAGGGGTTTTCATAGCAGGCTCCACGTAATCACCAGCCTGAGTGGGATGGTGTCATCCTGCGCTGGCTGTTTGCTGGGTGAGCAGACACTTCTGGGAGCACGGGGAGGCCAGGCAAGGGAGTAAAACTTCTCCCTGCTAATAGACATGTTTATGTTTTCTGTGGTGCTTGCAGCTGGCTGACCACACCAATTGTTGTATTTACATGTTTTAACTCTGAAACACTGAGCAAACAAGGAAAGATAATCATTAACTTCGGGAGCTGTTAACCTTCAGTGTGAGTTTTGGCCGGTGAAGGAGAGGTCTGCCAGAGCAAAGTCTCTATTTTAGTAAACATTGAAAGAATGACGTGAGAAATCTTTTGTTTTCAGTACTATGAATAGGTAATTAAAGGGCATTAATTTTTGTCTCCAATCTCTATGTTGTGAGAAACTTTTCGTTACAGAAGAGGAGGAGGAAGGGGAAAAAATTGCTGCTAAAGCAAAAATCCACTGGCTTCCTCAGCCTGGGAGCACGAGCTGAGGCGATCGAGCACAGCTATGGGGCTGCAGGCCGTACACGCTCATTGTCTGTTGATTATCATGCCAGAGAAACAGAGTTTAGGCCTCAAATTTGCTGCAGGAGTTTAATCAGTAAAGCAGCCACAGGTCAGTCGCAAGGAGCAGGACCTTGTCCTCTGCCCCGGAGCTCTGAGGACTGGCTATGCCGGCTGCCCAGCGCAGGGGCAGGGTGGGAAGATGGCGGCTCCCTCGCCGCTGACCTGCAGTGAATCAAACACCACAAAATATCAGTGTATGGGGATGAGTTGTTGATGCCACTCCTAGGGTATTGCATTCTGGAGGGGAAGGAAGAGGAACAACAAAAAGCAAAATGCTGCAGACTTCAGACTGTTATGGGCACCATGAAAACAGCGGGAAACTGAGGAAGGAGGAAGATAAAAGGGGAAGAAAGGGAGGGAAGATAATTTATGCAGACAAGCAGAAGCAGATTTACAGTCTTATCAGTTACCCTAGGTAACGGAGTGGAGCCTGCTACCCAGTCCAATAGTGCCTATTGACCATCAGTGGGAAACAGATTATTAATTCAGGCCTGTAAGGAGATTATGGCCTGGAACAGCCTCTTGCCCCAGCGCATGGCTGTTCGGAGAGCTGTGGGTTTCCCAGCCCAGCCTGGGTTCGCGCAGCACACTGCCCACCATGGTGGGCTGCCAGGGGCATTGCCTCGTGCCCAGCACGGGCCACATTCAGCTGGTGAGCAGGGTGTTGGGGCAGGGTGCACAAAAAGCAGCTTCATTTTGCCTTTTAGCACAAGGCATGGTGATGGATAGATCTGGGGGACCCGAACTGTCACAAAAGTGCTTTGCACTCCTGCAGGGCAGGCTGTAAGAGGCTTCTCTTTTGCAGATTCAGCTTTTTCCTAGGAGGCAGAGCCACCCTCCCAGCCCTGCAGAGATCCGTGCCCACCCCTCCTGCCCCAGTGCCCCACGTACCTGCCGAACCCTGCCTTTATGGCACCGAGCACGTGCCTCTCCAAATGGTTTCACAGTCTACAACACAGCAGCTCCAGCTCAACAGATCAAAGGTTTGCCGCGATAACATCAGGTTTCCTCTCCACATGGCAGGGAATCTATTTATATTTGTTTAGGAAATATATTTGTTTAGGAAAGCCCCCCCAGCCCTCAAAAGCACATGTTTGACATCTGCAGCCCAGCTCCCAGATGGTAGCAATCCCCTCAGGCCCAACTGCAAAACGAGCTCCTCTCACCCTTGGCAGCTCTGCTTGCTGTCATGAGATCCCAGACTTCTGGTGAGCTTTTAGAGCTTTTGGGAAAAGTTTGTTTGCACACACAATGCACAGAGCTCCTGCAGTTGGGTTTTGTGGTAGTGGTGGTTTTTTTTTCTTCACTTTAAGTGTTGCACCTCTGTGAGATAGGTTTTATATGATTTTCTATTAAAACATTTTAAATACCTTTCCTGCAGAATAAAGCTCATTTGATTTAGCTTTTAAATGGACAAATAACTTGAAACACATTTCAAATACAGATGACTATTAATGCCACTCAACTCAAAGCTCAAAAAAAGTGAAACTTTTACCAGGTTCAGTAACACACCTTCCCTGTTCTCATACCAACACACAGAGTGCTCAGCCTGAACATACAGGGACTGAAGGTGCCTGCGCAGGTGAGCTCTTGCTTCTAGGGTCAAAGAAACTTGAAGAAATCCAATGTGTGATCAGAAATGGCTGTAGCCAAACTCAAATTTGAAACATAAGAGCATGAAAATTTTTTTTTCAGATGCCCATACACCATTGCTGCACTGTCATCAGCTCCAAGTCCCAAACTGGAGGCTTTTGCTCATAAATGGCTTTGTAAAACTAACTTAACTTTCATCAGGTGTCAAAGCAGATGCTAATTGCTAATCATGTCATGAAGGTGTTCCAAAGATTAAATAACATACACAACCCTTCTTGTAGGAAAAGGGCGAGCTATGATGTTCCAGGCTGTGAAGGAATTTGTATACATGTATACATTTCAATGTCAGGATGCAAACTCTGTATTTCTAATAAAGGGCTGGTTTGGCCCTGCCATTGCCTTTGCTTGAGCTAGAAACCTCTAAAGTCTATTTGGGCAAGAAGGGAAGTTGAGCTACACTATCTACTACTAAAATACAGAAATCACACCATGCAAAATCTGCCCATTATTTTGTGAAATACTGGAAAACCTGTATTTTCTGCTTTCTGGAGTGATCTTTAAGTAAAATCCTTGGGCAATCAGGTTTATACATAACACAAGCACAGATTAAACTGCTACAAGCATCACAGAGCATCTCAGATCCTGAACTCAAACCTTACTCAGCAATACTACAGAAACAAATGAGCCAAACCCCCAGATTAGCACAGCCTCTACAAGAGGAGAAACAGTTAACGCTCATCAATTCCATGGCTCAGCAGAGCTGCTTCGCCCCTTCTTATCCAAACTTGCTGTTTTGCACAGATTTTTCCACTGCAGAATCTGAGCGCCACTGTCACACCTGCTGCTACAGACAGCTGGTGATGTACTGACATGGTCTTTAGGGCAAAGTTTGGATTTGAATGTTGGTGGGAGCTCTTCAGGTACACATGCAACAGTCTCCTGCAAATACAGAGGTGGAATAAATCTGAGTCAATATGACCTGGGCTCTGGGATGAAGACCAATCCTCATCACATCCTGATTACTGACTCACAGTGGGGACTTCAGCACCACTAACACATGAGAAGATCGTTAATCTGATTAGAGGAAGTATGGAAGTTCTTCCAACCAAAGCAGAAATAGGAGATTGAGTGTCTGTGCTCAGAGTGCTCCTCTGGTCTACGATGACCAAGATAACACAAAGCAAAGCTTCCTACAATTTCTCTGAAAGTTAAGTTTTGGGGGTGCAGAGACTGACTCCCTTTTTGAAATCACTTCGCAGAGGTCCTATGATTGGCTCAAAATGGGCAAAAGCTCTAAAAGTAGCAACATGACTTTCTATATTTTGGAAAGATTACTGAAAGAAAAAAACCAAATTTTTAGTGTCAGTCTTAAAACCACATGAAAATCATATTCAACCCACATTTAGATGTTTTTAAGAGCAACTAAGAGCACTGGCTTTTCTCTCTGGTTTTATCAGAGAATATAGCACGAGAATTAAATTAGCAAGAAAAGATAGCACAAAGCCAACAAGTAACTCAACAAAACAACCGAAAGCTTTTATTGTGATACCTCAAGTAGATACAATATAGTGAAACAACAAATGATGTACAGTATTGCTAGGACAGAACAGCAACACAGCCATGTCACCTGTAAAAGAAAGCATTGTAAAGAGTTTAAGAAACAATGAGGCACAACTCAACTGCCATTTATGACTCATGCTGTAGGCCTTAAGCCACTTGTAACAGTCCTTTTAAAAGAAACCTCTGAAGTGTCTGTTCCTTTTGCAGTAAGTGTTTATACTGCTGGTTGGCTTAACATGAGTCTCAAACAAAGTACAATAAAGTGTCCAAAAAGTTTAACAATAATTTGACAGCTTCTTCCACTCAGTGCCATTATCAAAGAATGGAGATGGCTGGAGTTGGGTCTGTGAGACTGTAGGTCACGACTGTCGCAATCTGACTGCGGAGATGAGCGTGCAGAAAAAGCTCTACAAGCATTATTCAGAGGGAAGCGTAAGTCCACCAAAAATGGTACATTGCATTCACAAACTCTTGCACTACCTTGATACACCACAAAGAAATAAAGATGACCATTTGGTTACGGGCAGTGATGACTCTTTGTCAGAACCTCTGAGGCCAGATTTTAATTAAAAGAAATTTCATAAACTGTATTCTCCCTTCGCTCCCATAGATTGTGAAAGATTGCAAGCATGAAAGGCATACCACTCAGACTGGCCACTATACTAGGCCTTGCTAGTGGGAAATTAAGACAGAATTGTAACAAACTTCTGACTATAGTTTGTCATTGTATAGCTTACAATGAATGAGAAAAATTCATCTTCTGGCCCTTTTTACCGACACGTAAAATTGACGTTGTTAGATTCCTAAGAGCATACAGCAAGAGTGGTCTGTCAGCAATCCCTCACCAAATTCTGCAGCTCATTTCACAGCAAGTTTGCAATTTAACAGAATTTTTTATAGATGGCAGGAGTGCCTTTATTAATCAAAAAGGTACTTAGTGACCAGCCAAAGAATAACTCTAGTGTTTGCAGGCAGACTCAGTCCTGGAACACCATTGTTACAGCCATTATTTGGGACCCAGACAGAGAATGCATGGTCAGATTGCTAAAGTCACATCAAATTATGATTCATTACTTTAGGACAGGCGTGGCTTTAGAGGTTCAGAAGAAAAAAGCTTTCAATACATGTACATTTTTGCTAGCAAATTCCTATGCATCCCAATGAACATTTCTAAGCCAGCTCATAGTCAGTTCATTTGGTCCAAGAAAGAGCCAGCAAGAAACAAAGGTTCACAAAAGCTTTTTGTTACAGTTTATAAAAAACAAAATACAAAATAAATGTTAAGACCAACAATAAAAATAACCAGTACAAGTAACAAAAGTGCTCAAGTTGGAGGGGAAGTAAACTTGCCCAGAGCAAACACATACAAACTTTAAATATAATCTTTAATATATTACAAAAATTGGTTAGAGGGAAAATGCTTTAGTAATTTTTTTTTTCAAGTAAGTTTATTTTTCTTTCAAATGACTGCTGGAGGGTTCAGTGACCAGACTGACCTCTTCACATCAGCCAGCAGCCATTGCTATCTGGATTCTACTTTCACCAAAACCAATAACAAAAACTCTCTACATCTTTACAATGGGAGAAAATAATCACTGACACTGCCAAGCAACACAGGAAGAAAATTCACATATTTCCTCAACGGAATGAGCCTCAAGAATTGTTACATGGCAGCATGAAATAGCAATTCTGGATTAGCTCTACTTTTTACTCCTTCTAAGCATCCACTCTTAAAAGACCAAAAAGAATATTGCTTTGCTTGGTTCTCTTAAAAGCCATAAACATCACATATAGTTCATTAACTCTTTATGCCAGTAGTCTGAAGCTCTACGTGCTAAGCACTTGATGAAGTCCCAACCTTTGGCATCAAAGTTAATTAAGGTTTTGGTGAAAATGTCCAGTTTGAAATATAAATAATGCACTGAAGAAAGAGGTTGAATTTCTAAGAATCAGACCGCGTTACAGACAGCATTAACTTACTAACAAGAGATAGCTAACCCCTCGATTTTAGAAAGAAAAAAGTCATTAAAATTCTACATATTTTCTTTCAACTCTCTACTGAAAAGCAGCCATTACTTTTATCTTCAGTCCAGAGTACTGCTTCAACAAGTCTGTAGCCAGAAAATAAGACAAGCCAAAAGGTACGCAAACTTCACATAAGCGTGTTCACAAGTATTAACATCACAACTGGACTCTGAAGCCAACAAAACCTTTTTGCTGATAGAAGTTAGTCTTCTTTGTTGGCAACACACATTACAATGGAGGAAAATAAAATCCCAACAACTCCAGGTCAAAAGATCAAGAGACAGGCAACGCCAAAGCCCATCTTGCATCAATGACATTGTTAAAAAGGAGATTCTGAAGCCTGATGATGCAAACATGAAGTCGTAACATGTAAGCCACAAAATCCAGATTAAACACGACTGTACCACCTCAGGTCTCTGGACTGAAACCAAACAGCTTTAACTACTTCTCTAATTCTTACATTTTTAATTCATAGGTATAGTTCACAACAACATCTTGAATGCAGTTTAGCCAGCCTGCATCAGAGAACGCATACACATGGGTGAACTCTCTTCTCTTTCTCTCCAAAGACACCGGAAAGCTGGTTTTAAAGATTTGTATTGCCCCTCCCCATTGGCATATTTTTTCATGTATGACAAAATTTCTAAAGTGCAGCAGAGTTCAGAAAGACTATCACAGATTCCCAAAAATGTAACAGCAGCAACAGCACCAATGACTAAATTTTGCAGGTGCCATATTAGAATTGTTATTGAGAGAAAATGATTTTGTATTGCAAGGCTTCCATATTGTTCAGTTATAGTACTTATGTAGTGTTAAAGGGTTTCTTCCCAAACATTTTGTCCTCAAGCATTAAAAGGACTAAAATACAAAAGTCTTCAGAGACTGTTTAATTTGGAAATAAAGTTAGCAAAATTATGTAGAGCATTTATTTTATACTTGCTCAGAATTTACATGCACAGATACAAATAGCTGTTGTGCATACACCTTCCAGAAGTTTCTCTCATTAACTCATTCCACTTAAGAAACAGCATGAGAACAAAAGAGAAGGTGAGATTTATATAAATTTTGTTATAAAAAGGTACTTGGGGATGATTTAGCCAGCAAACCAAGAAACCCTTTCCCCACCCCCAAGTTTTAAAAACTATCTTGTTACTTTATGAAAAGCTGAGTCAAACATCCCTTCCCTCTTATTACTCCTCCTTTTTCTACAGGTACTACATTAATTTTCATGTCATAGGCTCTGGCCATTTCTCACAAAAATAAATATTTTTGTTAAAATGTAGCAGAAGCAGAACACTTCAACAAGTTTCCTTGATATCAACCTCTCTGTCCAGTGCATTAGGACTACACAGTTACATGGAACCAGCCATAAAACTTTACTGATGCACAAGTCCCTATTACTGGCAAAGGTACAGTACCAAAACTTTTTTATTACACTGACTAATTTTTTTTTTTCCAAAATAGAAGATGCATATATTTTTCTGCCTTTTCAGTCTTGCAAGCTATGGTTTTATAAATTTCTTATCCAGCAAACTCCTTAGGGAATATGTTGGTCTTACACATTCTATAGCACTATTGATTTAAAATCCTTTTAAAGGTATTTTATTAAAGATACCAAACCTCTAGAATAATCCTTCCTAACCACTTGACACCTGCTAACTTCAGTCAGTGCAACTGAAATATTTTTTTTTAAAATGAGCACTGTACCTTTAACCAATTCACCTACAAGATGTACACAGGTTGTGGTACACTCAAATTTAAAAAAAAAGAAATTAATAACTACAATATCGTATCCTCTTCACTGCCAAACACATCAGAAATTGCTACATATAAAAAAGCACCCCATCCCATACATTCTTTCAGACTGCTCGGATATAGAACTTCTACAGGACTGGAGTGTAGGTGTTTAGGCAAGAAGCATGCACAGCAGAAGGTAGCATTAAAGGCATAGGTCAGAGACAGATGCTAACCAGTAAAATCCATTTTCAATTAGTGAACTGTTTCTCTAGTTTGAGAGAGTTTAGAAAAAGGTCATCCAAAATGTTCCGAAACAACTGTTCACACAGTAATACACGTACAAAAAGAGGGAACTTACACAAGGAGAAAAGGCAAACATGGCCTGAAATAGCCACTTACACTACACTACTCATTTGTGAGGTTTCAGAGTTCAGTGATATTCTCAGGGCCACTCTAGCCAAGCTCTTCCTTTACTTTGCATTAGTCTTTGTAAAGCATGTTCCACAGAATATTGTCCAAAGGAAAAAAGTTAGACTCACTCCCAGCCATTGTCTTTAATCATGTGGGCAAGTTCAATGATAAACTTTCCTTCTTTGTATTTCTGACTGCTCTCAAAAGCATGTTCCTGAAAAGAAGAAAAAGACACTGAATTCAGCTGGGGAAATTAAGTATTTTAAATATCAAACTTGCATTAAAAATACAAACCAAGCAACATTCCATTTAACATCCCACATTGGTTACACTGAATCAAGGGCAGGAGAGAGGAAAGAGAAGATGAAGAGGGCTGAGAAGGAGACAGAAGTAAACTTCTCATCTGTAATAGCACCTATAGCTCATGCTTGTTTTGCCATCCAGAATAAAGTTAATATCCACTACAGCATTTCAGCAGATGCAAGAAGCAAAACTACATTACAGTCTAATATATAAAAAAGCACTACAGCTAACTCACTTAAACTATCCGTACAGATGCTACTCAATGGCCTACTCAAATTACAAACATGTATCAAAGACTTAAGTATATTGCTTACATATTTCCATCCAAGAGTGGTTTTACAGTTTTCACAATAGATATCTGCTACAGCATGTAAACCTGTCAGAAGAACTCTCTCCTCTGCTGGACCACAGCCCACATTTACCCTGGAAAAAAAAAAGAAATTACATTAATGTTACTTCTTACCTGTTACCCACGTCCAGAGGACAAAAAAATAGTTTTAAAAAGTACCTAACTTATTCAATGCTGTAAAAGAAACTTCCTTACACTGAGCTGAAGGACTAGAAGAGGGTTTTTTTTATTGTTGTTTAAGTGACTAAACAGCAAACTTAGTGATGTCGACTTACTCCCATCAACAAATTCAGGCTAAAGAGTCAAACTTTCAGAGAATAGAACACTAAGCAGTAACCAGACACCTCTATAGTTTCAAGCTCTTCCTCAAGAAGAAGTTGAGACCTCTATAATGGAAGTCTGTACCAGTAAATCAAGATCAACAGCTAAACTTAGAAACAACTCCAAAACAGCAGCAAGGAAAAGGCCTCAAATATTTATTTGCTACAGATCAGCAGACTAAGACAGGATGAACAAATGCAATATAAAACCAAAACATCCCATTAAGTGCTGTATAAAGCCAGTTTTTTCATGAGCATGAGTCTACACAGAAGCCATCAGGCAAGACTAAACCAAGTTTTTAGACAGTGTTATAACAAGAGCAAAGTTTTGCCATTTTTGCTGTTGTATCACCAGATTCTTACAACAATTACACTAGAAGTCCCAAGTCACCACTGAACAATTACATATAAAAAGAATTTCAAGGATCTGCAATCAAATCTTTTGCAGTTACAGTTCCATTATACTGGTCTAAAATAGACCCAGACGTTTAACTGCATTTCTTTTTCCAAAGCACTGCAACACAAACTGCTGAAAAATAAAGACAAAAATGCAATCTTGCATATCAGAAACTTAAAATACATCCATTAGCAAATTCAAAAAGCCTTATACCATGGGTAAGACGTGACTAAAATCACAAATATTAGGCTTGATAAGATCACAGAGACCTTTTGCCTCTAGCACATTTGCAATATTCAAGGTCATTTAAGATGTACCAAGTTTACTGGAACATTAACCTGTAAATGTACCTATCACACTGGAAAATTCTTCTTTAGACAACAGCAGAGTTGTCTAAAGCGAATTTAAGGTCACACAATATATTTTGACTTCTGGAATATCTCAGAATGACAACTTTTAAGACAGCTATCATTACATACAGAAAAGGAATTTCACACTAACACCCTCTCCTAAACTTTCAGCTATTAGTAGAATTACTTAAAATACAAGATAAACTAGTATGTGCAAAGGGATACTTACAAATCAGCTCAGTAGCTCTTTAAAAACTCTTACTGGTGAGTAAAGTGAACATTAAAAAGAACAGGGCAAACTGCAGCCACACTAATTCCTACTGTTTTCCACTTACGAAGCATACAGAAAAAATTACAGTCTGTAGGCAGTGTGCATAACCATAATAACATACTTACACAGAATTAAAGAGGTAGGCTCGTCCCTGGCTTCCCTGGAAGGACTGCATTAACAAAAAAAAAAAAGCACTTGTTAAAAAAACACAAAAAACCCCACCAAACAGTTTCAGAAGGGTGTGTTAGTAAGCATATAAACACAATATAGATATAAGCTATTTCAGATTAATTTATACTCGTTCTTTACAGGAAAGCCTGATCAGCAGAGCTTTCACCCACTTTAGATTTTTAGCAACTGTTTTGAGTATTATTTTTCAAAATAAATGTCCATAATGCAAACAAACACATAAGTTTCTCCTTCCCCTCTGCAAGATATCAATTCTTATTTTCCTAGACATCCTTACTTAATTTGCTTCTAACTCAAAGTGAATTACCTCCATCTCCTCTGTCCTCTCTCGCTGCACCCAAAAGATTGTTTATTTCAATTTTTTTGCATCATTTGATGTAAGACCAGTGAAATTCTGGACCAAGCACAAAACCAGCATACTGTATTCAGGAAATACATCTGATCAGTTTATAAGCCTTCCTTTATTTTAATAAAGCAACAATTATCATCAAATGCCTAAGCACAGCCATATGCTTTCCAATCTCTCACATTCCTGATAGATTGGACAAAAGATGACTGTTAGACTTCCACGGCTGGATCTAAAATAATGTTTTAGTTCAGAGCAGTAGCACAGTTTTGAAGTAAAACCCCTGATCAGCCACACTTACTGGGAGTTGGTTTGGCCTGCAGAGCAGTTTTGGTGCCTGTGAACTACAGCTTTGTTCCTTCCGTACCAAACTAAACCAGAAGCTCTTCTGCTGTGCACACTACAAATGCTAAAGAAGATATAAAGGCCTGAACCTATGATCACATAGCCTTGAGCTGCAAGCAGCCTGGCACAACTTGTGAGCAGACTAGATCCAGCCAGTGGTAAAGCATTCAAAAGCGTATGTAAGACAACACTGCTTTCATCTGTTGATTTGTACAGAATTACTTTGCAATTTACACAGAGTCATTATTTTCCATTCAAACAGGATCACACTGAAATAGAGTTTCTTTATTCTCTCTTCCATACTGAATTCTATTTAAAAAAAAACCCATAAACTGTCTTAATATCTTTTTTCCCAGAATTTCCCTTCCCTAATCTACTTTCAAAGAAAGTTGTTAATTTTATCCATGCTGAAGAGAAATTACCATTGTTTTTAAGAATCCTTGCAGTTCTAATATTGAAGATTAAAGACCAATTTTTCTGAAACCTACATTAGATCAACATGGAAAGTTTTTGGAAGGAAAATCTCACCTTGAGTACATTTGAATGGTTTTAGTAACATTAGGCACAGAAGCATAGGCAGAAGGACCCTTCTGCAGAAGGACCCTGGATTCTTCTTCTGACATGTGTTTAGTTATATAATTAGAAGTTACTTGACAGCAAAATAGATATTTTGCCAGTCTAATGATTAGCAACACAACACTAATAACTGTGGTATCTTAACAGCTTGCAAAAAAGATGTAAAGGAGAAATGTGTATAAATGAACACTTTGATCAACATTAACTAGATTATACCCTGCAACAAAGAATGTTAAAAGAAATCCATGACTGGACAACTAAGTAGTAATGGTGTCAGTGTAGATACATACAGCCCTCAGCTACTCATAATCTCACCTTAAGAATCTTGAGAAGTTCTACTTAACAGTTTATAGTGTTAATATTTTAGCAATCTTTTTAAAAGAATTAAACAGATTTTTATTGACAGAACATATTTCTTCATCTGTAGCACAGACAGAAGAAAAGGTACTCTCTCCATGAGCCAGAAGTGCAAGTTTTACTTGTGCAAGGAAGTACAGTGAAAGGCAAGGCTATGCAACACAACAAAAGCTAATAAAACTTCAGGTAGGACTGACCCTGAAAGGAGAGACCCAGCTGAGTAGAGTCTGAACAGCTCTGCCAGAACGCAATCCTTACCCCTACCTTTAAAACAAAGGAAGAAACCCACACACCACTAGTTCAGTTCTCCCGAGATACTTAAACACGCATCAGAAAACCGGCAGAACGGTACAGGACCTGCAGTCTGTGGTCTCTATAGAATAAGCAGTGCTCTCTAAATTAGAGCCAGTGTCTCATAATCAATAACAAAGCAGAGAATACTTACTGTAGATGAAAACAAAAACTATTCATGTATATACTCTCCAAACCTGTCCATTAAAAAATGAATAACTAGTCTGAGTCAACTACACATGAATTTAGACTACTGCAGTAGTGCAACCCCAAAATTTAAGAAAACTGCAAAAGGTCCTCTTACCCATTAAGAGGCAAACTTTAATTAGAACTTCCTTGTTCCATGTACCCAAAATTAAAAAAAAAGAAAAAGCTTTCAAAGCCACAATGACCATTATTTTTCAATAAGCTACTATAAAAATTCTTGCATTAGAAACATTGCAACCATTTCTCCTTGCTTTAAAAAGCTTATGTTGTGAATTAGAATTCACAAATCCTTTTTCACACGGCACCAAGAAATACTCTCTATTAATCATGTATAGTTTCTCTATTTACATGTAATTACACATGCCAATTGCATACAAATTCATGTGGGTTTTTTGTCTGGCCCTACACAAACACTTTTTAAACTGCTTACATGCCATATTTGAAGTTCCCTAGCTAGCTGGGAAATAAAAAGACTCCAGAACAAATCAACAGTCAGGAGACCCTTTGAACCACGTTATGCAATTATTTCTGCCAAGTTTATGTTTAGTCTGACTAAATATCACCTAATAAAAGCTATCCTTTGACCCTGCATTTCTCGAAATTAAGCAGAGGGCAGTAACAGGATGCCAGGAATAGCAGAAAAAGCAGCTCTTCCCCTCTCTTGTTTCATAAGCTAAAAAAAAAAAAACCAAAACTCTAGCCAAATGAAATAGGAACTGCAGGTTGGAAAGTACTGCTTCAGTTGTTCTTTTTTCCTGATGTATTTTTAAAGATGGCTTTTCTTGCACCCTTTGCTTTGTTGCCCTAAATATGCTGTACTCTGTGTCTTTTTCCCCTTCAGAAACAGCCATCTTCCTTACCTTCTAATTTTCAGGATTATCAGGGTAGAGTGGAGGGAGAAGCAACACAAAACAGAACCTGTTCCTGGGACAGTAGTTTTAGAAAGAAAATCTATACCCAAACATCCTACAGTGAAAAGCTCCTCCATTCCCACCTTCTCCGGCTTCCTGTTAGCAGAATTTGGCTGATTTATTGCATACCATCTTTCTTACCTACATACATGTTTAGAGGTTTACATGCCATAGAACAACTGTTTCTTTGCCCAGCTGGGCAGAGCTGGTTCCTCCACGTTCACATCACTCAGATAACTTGACAGCAACCTGCGGCAACTTGTGTTATTGCGTTCTGGAATACAGAACTCTGACCTAGGCAACTTGGACATTACTTTAAAAATCCGTGTCCCAACGACAACATCAATGTGTCATTGAGCATTTAATGGTCTGCAGTCCATCCATGGGGAACTCTTACACGCTGACTGAAGTAAAAGCTCTAAAGATATAAATTTTTAAATTCCTGTGCCTTTGAAATTTTCTTAGATTTCATGACTTGTCAGAGCTTGGCAGTCAGTTTCTTATTCATACGAATAGCTGAGATTTTTTTCACAAAAAAACCCTGTATTTAAACACAAAAAGGTACACATTTGTCACATGTGCATTCTCTTGACAACAGAATATTCATTAGGTATAAGAAGTATTTATTATCAGAGCTCTACTTCCTGATGTATTATATCACTAGAAACAAAAAGGGGACAATTAACTTTGGCACTTGAACTGCGTGTAATTTGGCTATAGAGTATTTTGCATAACCAGAAAAAAATTAACACTGAACAAACATACATTTTACCAGCACCAAGTTTCTCACACTCTGTACTGTAGGATTCGGTTAGACTGATATGAATTTTAGGAGACCGACAGGTTAAACACCTTGTGTGTCAACTCCTCAAAGGAAATTAAAGAGAAAAGAATATTTTAAATGGCAGTGTCAAGGACTAACAGGCATAACTGTTCAAACCAGTCTCCAGACAAACTGCTCTTCTACAGAATAAACATTACCTATGCAAACTCAAACTTTTACTCTGCAAGATTTGTTCAGCACTTCCAAAATTGCTAGTACTATACATAAATCTTAACTAAACCAGAACATTCAATTAAAACTGTAATAATTCTGAGTCTGAAATATGTGACTGACCTGGTAGAGAGGAATTAGAAGACAGTGGCAAATGTGACCAACTGTTATCAATAATGACTCACATCAACCAGGATTTTTACTTAGAAGCTGGGCAATTTATCAGTTCAACTAATATTTGCAGTTAAAATAAATGTGCTTTAAGTCTGCTTTTTCATGGTCCATAATCAGTATTACATTGAGTTAACTTTGTCCCTAGAAAATCCACATCTTTGACTAGCTGTGCATTCCTACAGGAAGATGCACAAGATCCATAACTTTTTCTTGTTTCAGCCCAGTTTAAAGTATCTAGAATATCTGATAGTGTAAGCAAAATTGTTTAACTGTGCCTAGGAACTATACTAAGGTCAACCGCAACAGCAGTTCGGTATTACCGTATTTTCAAGTCATCTGATAGACCTCATTTTGTAGTAAAGAAACTTTATAAATGTTCTGCTTATACACTAGTACATAACTTGCAGAATTAGATATGATCTGTGCTTCTAAGTTAAGCCCATTATTACCTCTAATGCCAGCATTAGCTGTTTTACCAAGGAGAAAAGGAAGTATCAGTTAAGCAGAACATGTATTTGCTGCCCTAAGGCATACCTAAGGGTGTGCGTGGGGGCAGGGAAGCTACTAAAAAGCTTATGTAATTAATTATTCCCCACAGACGGGACTAGATTGTGTGGATAGAGATCATGCTCCACAGAAACCATCTGAGAAACTGCCATCTTAGCATGTATTAAGAGCATGGCAGGCATTATGATAAGCACATCAGAATGGTATTAAAGGTATCTTCCTTAAGCACAGCTTGCAAGCCACTCATAACACAGAGAAGTAATTTTTTTTAAATAGCAATGAAAGTCCATAGGGTTTTTTTTTTTGTTTCATTTTCTTGTGTTTCCTTTCATTTGCTAGAGTTCACTTTACAAGGTAAGAAAGGTCAACCTGAATTAGTATTCTAAACAAATATGTAATTCAACAAAATATTACTGATTAATTCAGAAGACTGTATTCTTAGGGGCAGTATTCTTAGGGCAAACCAGAAACACATACCAGTGCTCTAAGGTCTGAAATTATCTTCTCAGTAAGATGCAGAGACTGTAAGGATATCCTGTCACTTCAAGATTTGCAAAATAAATTCAGAAAATTAAATTCATTGTAAGCCACACACCAAAAAAAATTTGTTCCATTTGATAATTCTCTCAGATCCAACTCCTCAATACTGCAAACAACCAACATTAATGCTGCTGAGCTGCTTACTAGGCAAGTTCTAGATTATTCCATGATAAGTATTTAAAAAAATTCTGAAAGTACATTTTCATTCAATTATTTACTGATTTTTAATAAAGTTATAAAGTTCAATATGTAGAGAATAACCTTAAAATCCCACCCCCAAAACCAACATGCCTGCAGATTTGTCAAATGATATACTGAAGTGAAGACTTTGTCAGGCAGGACAAAGCATCTTGAGTTATACAGCATCTTGAATGTATTTCAGAAATCATGATGTTGAAACACCTGTAGAGTAGAATGCTTCCCTTGCACACTTCCCAGCTCCTTTTAAACCTTCAAGTCTATTCTTGGATGTTTTCCAAAGATTGCTTCTCTTCCAAAAACTAGATTCTTCCCCCAAGAGGGGGAAAAAACAAACAAAAAACAGAACCAAAAAAAACCTGAGAGCATCTTGGAGGAAAAAATTATTGCTAGAACATTTATGAGATTAAGCCCATTCTCAGCTTTTTCAGTAGGGAACAAAAATGGCCTTCAAGCATACAACAGGCCCAACTATCTTTCCAAGTACTACTTTTACCATAAGCAAAAGGAGATTACCAAACTGAATCAAGCTAAGAGCAGCACTTTTAAAGACAAAAACCCTTAAAAAAAATTCCTCTTGAACTCATCAGTTAAACAGAGGAGGACAAACACAGATTGCTAAGCAAGGCTAAAAATGTTCTGGTATCTATTTAAGCTGAAGACTTTTCCTTCTCATTAATAATATAATAGCAGACATACCGAATGCCTTAGAGAACTAAATTTAAGCATTAAGATTGTTCTTTTACCCATAAGGCACAAGGATTTCCCAGTGAAGTCAACGACAGTTATGTATATATATATATACCTTTATGCAGAACTTGTTCTTGAAAATATTGACACATCTAGTCTTGTCTGTGACTTCATATGACTTTTTTCCCCCTCTGGTCAGATATGCTTTGCAATGAATGAGACAGAAGAAAGTGACAGTATTTATACAGGCATCTATACAAAGTAATCCAGATCTTCCATCCCCAGCATTAAGGCACATTGTACGAGGATTCAACAGTCTTTCGAGCAGGTCAGTCTTCAGTAACAAAGCATTATCCTTTGTAACACACCCATCAGGTTCCAAGATTTCTACTATGCATTTGTATTTTTGTAATTTGTTGGACCTTGACTGAATTTCTAAAGAATTACTAGGACTTAGTGAGTAAAAGCCATTCTCAAGTGCTTTGGAACTTAAACTCTTCAAGCAACGTTTGCCTCCTACAAATTTAACTACTGCTAATCATCACTGCACATTCTCTACCATTTACAAACAAACTGGAAGAAGCTCTTTCAGTTAAGCCTTCCACCAAACTCAGAATCACTTTAAGAGCAGCATACATGTAACATTTTGTACAGGCCACACAAGCAGCAGCTTCCCCTGGACTTCAAGGAGTCTTGTAGAAGTTCTACCTCAAAACTTAATTATGTCTTTTTTTTAAATTGTTGGAATTTTAAAAATTAACATATACCCTTTGGTCACTTTTTATGTGGTATTTGAACATTTTAAATCCAACAAGTGCCTCCTATGGCACCAGTTTTTTGCCTTGCTCTTTATTAAGGCTTGTGATTGCTTGCTGATGGAGGCTGCTTCTCTTCTATGCCTGTAGTCATGGTAGGATATGATTTGAAAAACATCCACGTGTTTCTTTAAAGAAGTAAAAAAGCTGAAGGTTCTTCCCCTGTCCTCTGAATGTCCCACAATACAGTGAAGACTGGTATACTCCTTCTAATAGTACTTAGAAAAAAAAATGTTTAATGTTCACTTTGAAGTCTTGCCAAAGAAACAGAAAATCCAGCACTTGCAGACTTGTTAGCAATAAAAATCTGTAGCACCTCAGAGGTACCGAACACCATTTCAAAGTGACACTTATTTCAATGAAAAGTATCTACAATTTGTTAGTCCTTTTATTATATATCCTTCAAATTAGTGTTTTCCCCCCAAGATTACTGGGGTTCTAAATTATTATGGCAATTGTTCACATGTGTCCAGCTATACAGACTAATATTTGTCAACATCTCTACTGCTGCTGACATCTACTTTGGGACTCCTGTTCTCAACCAGCCTTCTGGTTCCTCCCCTTTCCCCAAGTTCCACCCTAGATCCAAAAAAAAGTGAAAATACATATAAATTTCAACATGAGGTAACATGTTGAGTCCTTTCATAGTTGCAGAGAAAACTAAAACTACAGCTAATGACAAATTTGCTTGTGCAGGCAGCACATTTTTATACTGTCTTACTAGTCTGCATTCTTCTCTAAGCCATTGCCAGTACTCTTGGTTGCCATTTTATCACCAGCAAGGGCACAAAATTCTAAGGTAAGAAAGAGATCCTGCTGCTCAAGCAGCACAGAAATAAAATTGAAAGGTGATTTGTGTATGCTGCCATCCTTGTTAGGCAAGTGGCATCAACAGTTCTCAAAAGCAGAACCGCAAATCTGTATTGAAGACTAGAGACATTCTGAGGACCAGAATCAAGGGGATGACTGACACAAATATGCAGCACTCCTTGCTTTTCCATGACAGACCAACATTTAACAGAAACACCACTCACTTCATAGCATAGCTTATCTTTTCATCCTGAAGTTGGAAATACTATAGCATCAGGTGCAACAAATGCTTATACCTCAAAGCACATTAGAAAGCCAGTTGTAGCTGCTTTAAATTGAGTGCACCATGTATTTTGGCTCTTTTTCCCCCAATTACACAGAAGAAAGCAACCACCGTACATCCAGGAAACATGGAGCAGGGGGAAAACACGCAAATTAAGCAGTTACAGATAGGTACCAAGTACTGTTTGGCTTAATCTGATGAAGATTATTTGTGGCACTAGGATTCTGGAGTGATGTTGTATAGTAAGCATTTGGAAAAAAGCGAGACAATCTGTAACCAAAAATTGTATTTAGTAAGTGTTACCAAAGCTTAGCTTTTAACTAGGTCCTTGAAGTAAGGCAAGGAGGGGAACATCAGGCTGAGCAGTCCAATTCTCTGCTCCATCAGTAAATCCAAAACACAGGAACTGTAACACTCTTAACTTCAGACAGTACAGAATTGACTTTAGGTTATTTTAAGTATCCTTCCTGCAGCTAGGTAGTTACAGTAACTAGGATTCTAGATACTGTTAGTATAAATAAGAGTTCTCTCTCATTAACCTAAGTTCATTGCACATAATGCGCATCAATGAAAGCGCCTTTAGAGAACTTCAGAAAAGAGTTTCAAAAAAAACTGTTCTAGGGTACACTCAGCTCTTCATCCTTTTACAGTTCTAAGTTATGTCTACACATGCTGTCTAGGATCTCTCTCCAGTTTTTATTTCCCAATTTAACCCATGTTTTCATTTAACCCAAGTCAATTTTTATTTTGTCCCACCACTCCCCATGCCACCCTCCCAGGACAGCACTACTGATTTCTAGCAATCCAAGTGTGTCCCATTATTGCTTTGCAGTCATTTCCACCAGAACTTCTTCAATGTTGCGATATATAAAAGTTAAGCTTAAAGGAAGGTGGTTTTTTTAAAGCTATATCGAAATACAAGTACAATAGATGAGAAATAGTTTATTTTACAAACATACAAAAAGATACACCTCATATTTAAATGTATTGCTCATTATCATAGATTTAGACAATAAGATATGGTAAAGAAACCTTAAGTTGACAGAATATGGATCAGCTGTCAAATAAGCATATGGTCAATCTGCAAGTACAGAAATTTTTGTTAAGATGTCTTCACCAAAAATTATGGCAGCCAGAAATAAAGCAGAACCCATTTCTAACATGCTTCCCAAGACTGTTAGAAAAACTTACAGGTATTTTTATTTACTAGACAGATTTTTTTTTGTTAAATTATCCATGTTCTTTGAATTGATAATTTGATTTTTTTAATATTTGAAAATATTTATGAAGATGTAATATGAACATGTAATTTGCTTGAAAACATATTTAAAATATTCTGCTGACCAAAACTCCCAAGACCCTGGAGAACAGATGACTCGCATGGCAACTGTGAAGGTTCAGCTGACATGCAAAAACCCAAGTCCAGTAAAAGAAGAGCTTCCTATTGAGAAAATGCAATTCTAGCACACATACTTCATTAATGTACACATTTCAAGAGACACAGCAAGCAAAGTGTAATTCTTCCTGTAGGCATCTACAACCTGAAGCCCAGGAAAAATTAGCCTCTCCCACTAGTTTTTGGCCCAGAACATGCAGTGAACAATGAAGTTACTGTTGCTTGTAATTTACAATCCAGTGCTGCCAAAAAGACCTCTTATACTCAAATTCTGGAATCAAGATGGAAACAAATGAAGTTCAAATGCATTCATATTATTATTTTAGTATTTCTCTTGGTTTTTTTTGCTGACCTTAAAACAAAGATAAATCACTCTAAACAAAGTGAGGAACTTTTTTCAGGTTAATAAGTAAAACAAGTCCTCCCTCTTAACTTCTTCACATCATTTTAAGTGTGTAGCAGCTCTGTTCCATATTTGATATGTCACATTTGCAGTTCCATGCCTGAATACATTTACTAAGTTGAGGGCAAGAATTGTTTAAGTGAAGAGACTAAAGGCAGATTAGAAGTAAGCAAGCAGTAAGTAACACTGCCAAGAACTGCCACCATTTTTACTATTTTAATCAAGAAGTTCTCTTGAGGTCTAAGCAAAGATGAAAAATATTAGTAACACAAGAGAAACTGTATGGGGAAACCAATTATTTCCAGATAATCCTCTAAGGGATAAGCAAGCAGGTATGCTTTTTCTACACCCAAAGAAAAAGCTCAATTCAAAAGCAGAAGCATTCTCATCCCCCTCATGTCTTCAGCACTCAAGAGCAGCATCACTTTAGTGCTGCTGAACACACAAACAGGCAGGAGCAACAGATAAAGTTAGTAATAAGGGGTTTGCCACAAAAAAAATTATTTGACAAAATAGTTATATAGAAAGTAATTTGTATTAAGAGGTTTGAAAAACAACTGAAGTGTTTTCTCCAGGACACCATTAAAAGTAAATCCACCAGGAGCTTATTTGAAGCAAAGAATGAACCAGTCTGTCAAGTATTTATCCCAAACTTCAAGTTTCCCTACTATTTCATACATCACAAATCTTGGTTTCTTCCAGCAACAGGTAAGGACAGGCCTAGCCTGTTTCAAGGATCCACACATCCTCTAAGCTTAAGCTTAGACAGTCCCAACTATTTTGAACATCTCTGGCTAATCATATTCCTTAGGAACTGGTATACAGCAGAAGTAAATCTGGAAACCTCCAGTTTCGTGCCCATCAGTCAAATAGAGTATAAAATCTTTACCTAAAATAACCATGCCCAGAATCATCTCCCTATCCAGAGATCCATGTTTTCTTCTGACAGTTTTCCTTAGCAGACTTTTCAGGTATGACAGCTGACAAACAGTACCTACCTGACAGCAGACAGGTTGTTAATATGGGGAATATATTAGATCAGTCTTTATATCACATTCACAACTTTCCAGAATACATCCAGTCCTTGGTACACAACACAACCCAAGTGCGAACCCAGGGAAGATATTCTGAAGCGTGCATCAACATGCATCCCTTATCTACTGGGAGCAGTGACACAGTGATAGCTATTTTGGTTCAGAAATAATTCACGAGGTCTCTAAACAAACCACTTGCCTTGGAGATCAATTCATCATGATTGGCTAGATGGGCTCTGCAGTGGATACAGCTGTAGGTTCGGTGACAGTTTGGCAGGTAAGCCTGGAACGTTTTTGATTTTGTCATTTTTACCATCTCTGCTGGTGGCTCCTCACTCAGCTCAGGGCTGGCACTTGAAGAATTACAACTTTGCTGAACTCGCTGACAAAAGAAACACTGGAATATGCAAGCAAAAGCCGTTGTTGTTCTGGAGTGTGTGTGGCACTTTCCACACAAATGACAGAAGAGAAACAGTCACAACCTGTAGGTGAAAA